>PYAF01004427.1:99437-134531 GCA_007407185.1 Glycine tomentella | reverse complement strand
TTTTTTTTTTTTTTTTTGTCATAGGCAACTAATCTTTACTAGACTAAATTTTCCTTAATTAATGGTTAGCACACAAGGTATTTTTTTATTATGAAAAAATATATATAACTATTTAAATAAAAAATAGATGTGCGAATAAAATTAAGTTAAAAATATAAATAAATAAAAGGGAAAACCATAAAACTACTTACCAACCATACCCACACAACCTAGATGTGGTGTTAATTAAACTGACTTGCATTATTTTGGTGGACCTGGCTGCTAGGGGCAGTTATGCAATTTAATGTACGGTTTGGGGGTCAAAAAAAATATTTTCCTTTTTAATTTATTTATGGACCTTCAATTTTAATTATTACCCATTACTAATTTACGTTTTTTTCACTGTGTTTTTCATTAATTAAGTTCGTAAGTTACTCTAATTAACTGGAATCCACAATTCAGGTCATATCTTGTGGCCTTGACAGGTTTGTATGGGAATAAATTTTGTTTTGCCTAGAATCCACATGGTTTAGTGGTTGAGGGCTTTGCATGAATATTAATCGTACAAAAATAAAAAGTGATACTTATAATAGAGGCAAGAGAATAAACAAAATTGTTGTTCGGAATTTTCGGGGCAATTCAGATTTTGAAGGTTAATATCGAGATGAAAGAAGATAATGCAGTTACGTGGAGTGAGGAAAAAGAAGGGTGTTTAGTTAAGAAAAAAACGGAGAAGAGAGAGATGGGGGGCATTGAATTGAATAGATTAGATTATACTAAAATTCGTTATACTGTCACAACAACATTCTGAATCGTGATAGACAAAGAAGCCTGCTTGTTAGACTTTGAGGCTCTCTGCCCATTGCAACCCCACATACCAACATCATTCTGTAATGTGTAATCTATAGAAGATGGAATTTTAGCATCCCAACGTAACCCCTATAGATAACTGTGCACGCGCACCTTCTTTCAAAGACCCCAAATATTTACCCTTTCCATTTCAGTGTTTCTTCTTCTCCATCACCAATTCACCATATAACCCCTTTTACCTTTCTCAACCCCTACACCTACACACACACAACCAGCATTGCTCTTTCTCTCTCATTCTACTCTAAATATATTCATCGTTACAACCTTCCTCTTGTTCTTATCTTGGACAAAATTAAATTGTTTCAAAATTCTCTGTTTTGTGAAGATGGGTTTGTTGGAGCGCCTGGAATGGGTGAATATTTATGGCAAGAAGCGTTGTAGGAGCTTGTTTTGGAGGGTGCGTGCTGCATTGAAGAGGGCATTCAAGAATGGGAGCAAGCAGAGACTCAAATTCCAATACGATCCTTCGAGTTATGCACTCAACTTCGATGATGGTTGTTGCGCGGCCAAGAAATTCATTGGAGATGCACGACTCATGGAGCTTACCGACATTCACAACACCACCTTGGTTTATGTGCTTTGGGTCAAAACCAACTGAAGTTGAAGTTCTGCTTCTTCATTAAATTTTGTCATCTTTGCTATTTAGTACTACTTAAGTTTCCTTTTTTTTTTTTTTATGATGTTTATGGCTTCGTAGATAAGAAAAGTATTGCAGGATTTTTCAAGGAATTTGTTCTCTTCCCTTGTGTTAGTGTATAGTACCTTATATATTCTTAACTTCTGTTCTAAGCTACAACACTCGTTAGTCTACATTCTTCGCTAATCATGTCTTGACCCAAAATTAAAAGCTACAACACGACAAGAGGCTAAACAGTACCTGTCGGCTAAGTCCTTTTTAATTCAGTTCTCAAATTTTAATACTGAGTATTAAATTTCAACCACACATACTACTTTAACTTCTTAATTCAAGTTTGTCTGATGATGAGAGCAAATGGAGAGGTAGTGGCTAATGATCTTAGTCATGATAACAATAATAATGACTACAATGGTATTGATTTTGTAGTGGTGCTACTAATCATGATGGTGGTAGCTAGTAATAGTGGTGGTCATAGGCACAATGAAAGTGGTCTTGTTATAATAGTGATGATGGAGTGTGACGGCGGTGACAACCAATTATGTCAACAATTGCAATAGTTTTAGATAACTAATATGGTATTTAGAGAAATTTGAACCAGTTTAAGCACTTCAAAGAGGAGATTTCTCAGTTACCATAATCTTTAAATTTTAGAATGAAAATTACAAAGTAAAATTACGTTTTCACATTTTAAAATTTGATTTTAATCAAACATTTTATCCCAAACAAATCCTGAAACAAAACAAGTTGCAGTCTTACTCAAGAAGCTTCGTTAAATTGCTCTCTGCAGATAGCAATCACGCGTTTTCATCTTTTGCTAGAGAATAGTGTTTCTCATTAATGAAGCAGAGCAGCAAAGTAAATAATGTTGTAACGGTTCGTGGCAATCGAAAATAATGATAGGGTCGTCAGACTAGGGCTAACTTATATCATCATCATGGCATAGTAAACCTTAATATGCAACAGAATACCTTAACAAGCGATCTAAGAAAAGAATTGGTGACTGTATTCACAAATCTTTTTGTACAGGAGTATGAAACCAACGGAAGAGCTATCTACGAGGAAATGGATATCAATTTCAACAAATATCTTTCGATTAAAGTACATATACAATTTTTAATGCCAATCACTGCAATATCTTCATCTAGCACCTAAAATCCCCAAACTGAAATTAAAACGTTACAAGTATTCAAATAGCAGGATCTTCTAACGTAGCGGTGGATAGATCATTTAAACGAGGATAAGCAGCTTTCTCATCCAGCTGGTTTTGGTCGCCTAGAAGCATCTTCATCAGGCTTGGAAGTTTGGGGTCTGCCAAAAAAATTGATCAATGTTACCAAATTCTGGAGCCCATTAGCAAATTTATCAAATGGTGAAAATTAAACCGAGCAAACTTGTAGTTTTTTAACAGTTTAGATTCAACAAATCATCTTAATGGAACACTGGAACCTAATACAAACTAGTGCAAGGAGAAAGCCCAGCTGGCAACAATTCTAACGGATAAAAGAAAATTTTAACACCAATCATCACTCTATGCAGACATGCATATGAATTCAATTTTTCACTGCCAACATTGTCATCAACATTTATGCACTTCATAATCCTTAATGATATATATAATTTTCAGTTAATTTGATATTTGGAAATTTTAAGGAAAAATAAAAAAAATTCTCCTATTGGCGTTCACATTCTGTGGATTCCAATCACATTTCAAATGCAGAAGTTGAACAACACAAATAATTCCTGTAAAACCAAGCTATATCTTTCCATGAAGTGCGTAGAGGGAAGAAATAAAACCCGTGTAAAAATAATTTTGGCATAGCCAATGGCATGTAAAGGAAACCAACAAGCCACAAAATGATTTATCCCAGTAGATGAACAGTAAGTCCTCTCAATATTCTCTTGGATTTTTGTGAAAGCAGGCATATAATTCAGATTGTTATTCACTTCCAAGCTCTAGAAGTTTGAATCCATCATTGAAGCATAAAATAAATCATCAGAAGTCAGTTGATTTACTCTAACTGAACAGACTGAACAGTGATTCAGGTGCTAATTTGGCAAACGCTTCTATTATGTTCCCAGATTTTATACTTGCTGTTTCAATAAAACCTATATCTCAATCACAATCACGAAAAACTTATAGAAATGAATAAAAATAACACATTCATGTGAAAATTGAGTGCCAAACTAGATTTAAAACCCCCCAAGTTATATAAGCACAGAAACAGACTTCTGCAGCAAGCACAAACCTTTTTCATGGCTCTGGCTAGTAAGTATGGCCGCATTCACCTCACTTGCTGTCTTTAAACGCTGTGATATGTCAAGTAGCTCTCCAACAGGACAGTTAGAAACATCTTCAAAGGCAAGAAGTGCAACAGTCCTCTCCAACTCTTCCAAAAAACTTTGCTGAAATCCAACAGGCAACTGTTAGCCCCAAAGTCTCTGGAAACAGTTACATAAAATTTTCCACAATAACAATTTACTTTCCCATTTTGGATTTTTCTTAACTACAAGCAACTAAAGTAAATTGACAATACATACAAATAACCCATTAATGTAAAGGCCAGAATCCTAACAAAGATTTTATGGAAAAATGCAATTTAGTACCCTGGACTTCAAATTTGGGTCATATGCAATTGAGTCCTTGATGTTTTCAAAGGTGTATTTCACTTCCTAGCTTTTTTAAATATACCAAACAACCCTTCTGACACTCGATAGCAAGGAATTGTCTTATTGATAGCAAATTAACTAGCTACTAAAGGATTATTTAGCACACATTTTAAAAATGGCTTGGGAAAGATATATACATTTTTATGTCAGAGAGCAAATTGCACACAACCCAAAATTCAGAATACTAATTTACATTTTTTCCAAGATTTTATATGAAAAGATACTAATATACATTTCTTTGATGAGATTTACATTTTCCTCTCCTCTTGGTGCAAGCTCCTCTTGGGCAAACTCTAAAGCTTCTTCTACTTTTCCATTCCGGATGAGTTCTATCAATCGTTGCTGTTGAAGATGGAAAAATAATCGGGGATTTGTGTCCAGTATCTGCAGACAGTATAACAAAACAAAATGGATAAGACAATAACAAGTGATAGCTCTGAGGTGTACAAAATTGTGATGTACTTGATTGGATGCCAGACTAGTTTTAAGAAGAATGACACAAAAAAAGTAGTGAATATAAAAGAGGCATTAATCAGCAAGAAATAAATGTACACGTAAAAAAATTAAGATACCAAACTAACCTTTGAAATAAAATATGAAAAAATGTAGAAGCGACATAAGAAACAAGAATATGTAATGATGCATAGTGCATTAGTGCTTAGGAGTAAGAATAGGCCAAGCTTCTCATCAGGAACCTCTGACCTAGCACATGTTAATATTATGCTTGGGTGTCAAGTCAAACAAAGGCTTTTATTAAAAGCCTATTTAATTAAAAAGGCTATGCTTTAAGCCAGTCAAAAAGCCTTTTAGGCCAAACAGAACAAGGAAACAAAATAATGTCATAACTGAAGATGTGAGATTTGAATCTGAAGCCTCTATATTAGAAAAATGAAAGCAGAATAAGGAAACAGTCAAATAAAGTGCATACTAACAATTATTGAGTAACAATGTGAATCCCTTATTTTAAAAGGATGGAAACAGAGCAGAGGAATAATTAAATAGGGTGTATTTGGTAGTGCTCCTTTTCATTAAGGATTTAAGCTTATTTGACTTTTGAATTTCTTTGATGAGAATTGGTGGAAAAAAAGTAGAGATGGGGGGAAGTATCACTGAATCATGTGATTAGTATTGGTGATGCAGCATTGGTTGGATTGCACAATTCATTCATGTATCATGTGATTCAGAGTCATATGCAACTTATCACAAGATAAAAAAATAGCTAGCTTGGCAAATTGCAAGTTGCAAATTGTGCGATTTGTAGCATGTAGTATTAAGCAAGTGAGGATAGTTGGGTAGGAGATGGGATGGTAACCAACTGAAAGAGGCTAGGTCGTATTCTATTTAAATTCGGCATACCTCCCTGCAGGCCTTGTTTTAAAAAAAATGAAGCAAAATACAAGCACTGTATATAAGACAAACAATCTTTGTTATTGGCATTGTTAACATAGGGACTACATTGCAATATCACTACCACGTATTTATCCCATAGGGAAGTGTGTGTTTAGCTATCCAGCAGGTAAGAAATTGAATAATGCATGCATTATGTGTTATTGTACACTAAAAATAGATGGAGAATAAGATGCATAGAAATAGGAAGTTATCACACACAAATAAATAAATAAAAGGAAACCTACCTCTGGATTTAAGTCATTCACTTTTTCAATTGCATCCTCAACATTACCACTTTGTACTGCTTTCTTAACAGCCATGCGATCTGTTATTGTTGCAAGATCTAAGTCTGCTGTAGATCAATAAGGAAAATCATAGCTGGATAAAGAATACAATCTCTTGCACTCAGACCCAAAAATAAACAAATAAATAAATTAAAAAAAAAAGGATACGTTCAGTTCCAGACTCCATTCGAAATTTCTCAGCAGCTTCAACATAGCCTTCGGTAACAAGGAAATTCATTACCAATTTATTCATGTCTTCTTTTCTAATCTCCACATCACTAAGCTTCTTCTCCCACTCTTCTCTTGTTATCAGTTTCTTAGATGAAGCCTTCACACAATAAATTACAAGGATAAAAAATCATTTGTCATGACATATATCGGAGTTAGTTCACTTTAATCACTTTCATGTAGTATGTAAAACATTCTCCACAATCAGTCCATAAAAAGTAATACTTCCAGAAATAAGACTAAAATTGACTTATGCATCACATATTTCCCTCTATTTCTTTGTTGTCTATTCATTTGTTGTGTAACACAGAAATATATGAGAAAACAAAGACCTTGCTTGTTTGCTAAATTAATCTCCTCCCACAGCATTTCTAAAAACTACGAATCCCAATCCAAACCATTAGTTGTTCAGTATAAAACGAAGCACTCCTTCTATTTGTATGAGGTGCTTGTGAAAACGTAGGAAAAACTAATCCACAAAATATAATAAATCTGAACCATCATTCCAAGATTCTTTACAAGTCACATGGTAATGGAATATAGAACAAAGCATCAAGAGTTCTAAAATTCTTAAATGAGCACAAATTTTAGATCCTTTGCACCACCGACATTAAAATTAAACTAATTAAATATGTATTCACTATCCACAAAGGAAAAAGCTAGAGAGAGAAAGTCAAATACCATTGCCTCGATTTCTGCAAGTTGACGAATCACAAGCCAGAAGAATGACATCAGTGCACCCACTTAAACCCCATTTCTAACCCTAAACGACACACGAGACGAGCTCCCTCACCTGAAAATCCGAACAACAAAGGCAGCAAAACTGCAGGTCGTAGATCAGAATCAACAATTAAAAAAAAAAAAATTAAAAAAACAGTCGCATTTCAAGTTTCCACATCCTTCCAAATCAACAAAACTAAAATCATCAAAAACCTATCGACGGAAGGGGAAAACAAAATCCGCACGCGAGGGGATGAAAAAATTGAGAGCAGAAAGTGAATTCACCGCAAAATAAATTCCGAGAAATTGTGGTCGGTGGTTACTTTCCGGGAAAGTGGTTGTGAGTGGATGTATATCCGTCTTCGGAGGGTGCCGCCGGCGATCCCTTTCTTCCAAGTTGGTTCTAGAGTTGTGTTTCAACGTGATATACAGATATTTGCTTCGGTTTTCCTCATTGAGTTCGGATCCGCTTCGTTTTCTACCGGGTCTCAACTGGGCCTGAACAAGGCCCAATCGATAACGACAGAAAATCTTCTCATATTCTCATGTTATGTAATTTCTCAATTTGACTGTGTTTTATCTGGTGTTTTATTAATGAGATTAATGCCCATACATCATTATTTAGGGTAAAAAGACTTTACATACATAACCAATTACATCCCTTTATTTTGTCACATCATATAATACTGTTTTAATTAAATAAAAATAATTAAAAAATGTAACCGCAGCGCACTGCAGGTTTTTTTGTCTTACCCAATTCTCAATTTTCACAAAGAGACACTTGGGTTTTCAATTAAATGCTTGGGTTTCTGCATAATTACGTTGATGTATGACGTTCCCTGTAATAAGCATCACATTGCAGCAGAAATAAACCATTTTTCCTTACTTTTCAGAACCAATAACACATAATACTGTCTTGCTTATACTAGAGCAGTCATTGCAGCACCGTTGGGCATCATATGGTGGAGACAGGAGGCAGCGGCGACAATCAAGAGGGTGCAAAACGTAAACGTGTGACGGAGAACGTGGTGTACTGTAACTGCAGAATGTTGTTTACATTTTTAACTATTTTTTCCATTTTTTATTTAGTTAAATACTATGTGAGGTGTCAAAATAAAAGGATGTAATTTGTTTTGTATGGACAGTATATAAATATTAATCCCTAAAACCATTTATTAGTGGATGTTTAGTTTTAATAAATTGATGCAATTACTTTCTTAAAGCAAAATGAGCAAATTTGTTTTATTAGAGTAATAGAATTGTACTCATAAATGTATTGTAACATAATTTGATTGAATTGTTCTAATAAAATAGATTGAATATTAAAATAAAATATTTTTATAATATAATTAACAATATTGAAGAAATAATTTTGAAATTATCACGTGTTATAATCTTATAATCTAATGAATCAAATATTCTTTTATATATATTTGATTAATTGATTGATAGTTGTTAAATCATAATTTAAATTTTTATTTGTAGAAATATTTATATTTAATATTATTTTTTTCAATTTGGTATTTTATATTTTAAAAATTTAATTTGATTCTTTATTTTTTTTATTGAGTCTAATTTTTTATCTTTTAAAAAATTAACTACTAAAACATTAAATTAAATAAAAATATAACAATTAAATTAAAAATAAAAATAAAACTAAAAAAAAAAAGACGCCGATCTTAAACAATAGTAATGAAATTAACCGGTAACTACCAGTTGTGTGGAAGCCAAAGCCAGAGAATGTGTGTGGAAATTAATACGGCGTCGTACAATAAACATGACGTGGTGATTCTTCATGCCCGCGCGCGCACTATAACTTGAATAACAACCCAATCATAAGATAAGACGAGCACGCCTTCTTAACGTGCGCACCCCCTACCCCCTTTCTCACCCCAAACCCTATTTAAACCTACATCCACGATTCACGAACGACTTTGTCCTTTCTCTCTCTAACTTTCCCTCTTTCTCTCTCTTCTTCCGAACACAACACGACGTACGAAGAAAAGTCGCATCACGAACCTTCTCAGAAACCTCCGCGGATTCTTCACGAACCCGCGCTTCACGCCTCCCTCTCCCCCTTTTTGGAATGGGACTGAAATCCTCATCGTTCTTCGATTTCGAGATTTGCCATCGGAGGTTTTGCTTTTGTGGCGACGCCTTCTGAAAAGGAAAAAAAACTAGTTAGGGTTTTGGTTCGATCTTTTTAGCTTCTTGGCGATGATGGCCAACGAGGTTTTCGATTACTCGTATCTCTTGGACGACGACGGAGACGTCGCCGACGACGATAAGCTCTGCATCGATTTGGACACCGTTATGAGCGTTCTGGACGAGGACACCAATCCTTCCGAGGTATGGTTTTGTGCCTTCAATGAGTGTGTGTGCCGACGAATTCTCCCAAATTTTCAATGCTGTGAGTGGAGGTCATTGTGAATTCTGATCGGATATAGTGGAATACTGGAATTCAACTGTTCAACTTTACCAAGTGTTTGTAATAGCATGGGGACTGAGAAATCATAGCTTCTGTTGCTTTATGTTCCTCTAGGTCTTTTCCATTAGTTTATGTTTGAAAACATCATTAAAATGATTATTTACCCAATCCTTATGCCTCTTTTGAATATTTAGGATTCATATGCGATATTATCTTTTATTCTAATCTTCTGGATATCATGCTGCAGAGTAGTCCTGAGGATTTTTCATTGAAAAATATTTCTCCCGGTGAATCTGGCCTCCACGATGATTTTCTACTTCAAAATGGTATGCAAACTTATGTGGCCTTTTTTGGTCATTTCCTCTCCTTATTGGTTGTAATTAGTCTATCGAACTTTAGAAGAACATTCTTTAACTCTGAATATGGGATATAATATGTAGTGTAGTTGCACTAATATTTTACAGTAGAGTCTAGACGGTTTCTCTTGCCTACTTACTTACTAGTGCCTCAAGTGCCACTTTGTCTTAAAATTTGATTTAGTGGTTTCAGATGGGTTACATTCTGAGACCAGGGGCTAAACTAGTATGTGATTCTGCAGGGAATTCTGTCCTTGAATGTAAGCATGAAAACCAGGGGCCTTCATCACAGACTTTTTCTTCCCCAAATGCTCTTGCTGGTGGTTTCAGGGACTCCTCCATGGTTGAAATTGATGAAAATTGCTTCAGAGAAACGACAGAAGTTTCTAATTGTGAGATGCCTGCTTACATTGCAGACAGAAGATTCCCTGTTCCTGAGGCGATTTCAAGCAGTGCAGCTGTCCGTGGAGATAATTTGAACCTAACTCTGAGGAAGTGTGAAAAGGACAGCCAAATCAAGCATATAGGATACGATGCACAATCTGAACGTATGTAAAATTTTTACAGGGTTATCATTACATAAAGACATTGGCAACTCATTCATTCTTTAAAAAAATTACTTTAGATCATTGTTTTGTTATACTTGAAACTTGGGCGGCAGTCTGATTATTTTTTATGCATGCAGATGCTTCACATGGCTTTATCATTGAGAATATTGATTTAAATTTTGGAGATTATGAAACATATATGGAAGACATTATTGGACTTTCTGGTAAACAAGAAAATGACTCGTGTACATCTTTTGAAATGTCGTTTGTGGATGCTGATAGATCTTCACATGTTGCAACTTCAACTGATTCTTCTATTTGTCAAGGTTCCAATGTTCCCAATGATTTTAGTGACTATTATCCATCTTTGAATTGTTACCAAGGTATGGATGATAGACCTTTTGTTGCAAACAGTTCTGGTCGTTTGTCTAATGGTGTTTATCCTCACCTGCGGAAAAATGAAGAAATGGTTAGGAACATGACGGTTGCTAACATGGAGTTATTTACTGATACAAGTAGTGGCATTCATTCCAGCATTAATGGTGGGATATCTTTTCAAGATAGTCGATTTAGGTTTGCAGATAGTAAATATGCATCATCTTTTCCGTGTAATGTTCTCTTTGAAGACAACGCGTCAGTGCAACTTTCAAATTGTGGTTCATATATTTCGAGTGAAGTTCAATCACTTAATGTCAAAGCCGAAAGAGACGAACGGATTATGCCTTACCAAAACTCTGTTCACGGTGTTGATGCTGAGTTCAATGTATGTCAAGAGATGAAACAACTACCTGGTATTTTCCCTGCTGTTGGATGTCAGGGTAATGATTTCTTTAACTGCGAGGATAGGGTTACAATTGCAACAACTCAGAAAGCCAAATATTATCAAGATGGTATCGATGGAGCTGCCAATAATTTTCCAGGAAACATGGGAAATTTGAATTTAAAACCATTAGACAAATCTTTGTATAATGCCCAGACATCTATTGCCAGTGGGAAGCAGTATAATTGTGTTATGAGTGAAGGAGAGGGCAAAGCAATTGAACATAGAAGAATTGATTCTCATCTTTCAAAAGGAAGTATTGAGAGATCTAATATTGAGGATGACTCTGATATTTGCATTATTGAAGACGGCAATCACCCTCCACCTATAAGTCGATCAGCAGAGCTTGGGAATTCCCTTATTACATCACAATCTTCTAGAGGTGGTTATACTCATTCTTATATGTCGGGAAGTGTGAGGCCCAAGGCGCGTGACGAGCAGTACATATTACGAGTTGCATTGCAGGTTGACACTTTTTCTTTGGAAGTTTTATCTTCTGTAGCTCTTGGAAGTTTTAAGGGTATTCTTCACACATGCAGCCATGTACATAAGTTTCTCCCCCCCCTCCCTCTTCCCTTCCCTCCCCCTCCCCCTCTTCCTGTCTGGCATGATTTCAATTATATCCTTTAATAGTTATTGAAGGTATGATGTGAATAGATGAAATTTGGTGGAGAATGGAGATGGTAATGCATGTATTATTTTGAAATATTATCTTTGGGATAGAGTTGGTTTATAATTGTCCCCGCACCCTCCCTGATTCTTGCTATATTCAAACTTTGCCTAGGCTTGTAAGACATATCATAATATCTTAATGTCCTGTGAACTTTTGCTGTTTGTTGCAGGATCTATCCCAACCAAAGTCAGAGATTAGTCCACCAGATGGTCTGCTGGCAGTTCCTCTTTTACGACATCAGGTTACTTTGCAAGTCCAACCTTTTTGGATTTTTTTAGGTGTTGTCTCTCCTTTAAAAATGTAATGATATGATTTTTTAGCTCTGGATCTGGAATTTGCCGGTCAAACGGAAATAAGGAACATTTATATGATTTTTCTTGCAAACGAATGAATTGCATCAATCGATGATAGAAACTAGGTATTTTCTTACAAAAAATATGGATAACCCCCAATTAGAAATCAGAATCTTGGCTTCCTCATTTCCACACTCATAAAACACGAAAACAAAAGACAGAAATATGAAATATTCCAGTGCTTCAACATTTCTAACACCTGCCATAAAGCCTCGATTCTTAGTCACCTCATCCTTGCTTCCTTAGCAGTGCCTCCCCAGAAGGTTTTACGTGGTACACCTTACTCCTTCATGCAATGTGAGCAGGGTGGTTGAAAAGTAAACTCCCTATCGTGACCCTTAGTCACCACATCCTTGCTGCCTTAGTAATCCAAGTAGTAAGGCATTGAGGCCTAAGAATCAATTATTAGTAGTGTAATGTAATATTTAATTATTTGTACCTCAAACTTCTATGAGCTTTAGCCTGCTTCAGTTTTTGAAAAAGATTTCTCTCATGTTTATGTCCTAGTTTCAATGATTGTTTTGTCTAATCAAAACTTATTTCCAAATTTCAGAAACTACGGTGTTTTTTTTCCCTCAAAGGTTGTAAATTGTTCCTTAAGATAGTTTGCTTTCCTTGAGGTTATATATTGTTGCTTAAATGTACAAAGTCTCTTGTGAAGTGGTTTGGTGTTTGTTATTCTGACTCCTATACAATCCTTTTCCATTATAAGTTCAATCCAATTTTTGCTTTGATGCCCTGATAACTTGCTTACTCTGCATCTGAGTCACCCCCAACTAAAGTAGTTGCTATTTCAGAGAATTGCTTTATCATGGATGGTTCAGAAGGAAACATCAAGTTTATACTGTTCTGGAGGAATTCTTGCAGATGATCAGGTCAGTGCACTGCACTCATAATCTGAGATGATAGTTGACTGTCAACAAGTATATGATTTCCTTGCGCTCAATTGATTTAGAAGTTACTCTCTTGTAGGGTCTTGGGAAAACAGTGTCGACCATAGCTTTAATATTAAAGGAAAGACCTCCATTGCTGAATAAGTGCAACAATGCCCAAAAATTTGAATTAGAAACTTTTAATCTGGATGCAGATGATGATCAGCTTCCTGAGAATGGCATAGTGAAGAAAGAATCTAATATGTGTCAGGATTTATCTAGTAGAAATCAAAACGAGAACATGAATTTGTTAGTGCCTGCGAAGGGAAGACCATCTGCAGGAACCCTTATTGTTTGTCCAACAAGTGTCCTGCGGCAATGGGCCGACGAGTTGCAGAATAAGGTAACCTGCAAAGCAAAACTCTCTGTGCTAGTATATCATGGAAGCAATCGAACAAAAGATCCTTATGAGGTTGCCAAGTATGATGTTGTTCTGACAACTTATTCAATTGTCAGCATGGAGGTTCCTAAGCAGCCTCTAGTTGACAAAGATGATGAAGAAAAAGGAACTTATGATGATCATGCAGTATCAAGCAAGAAAAGGAAATGCCCTCCTAGTTCTAAAAGTGGAAAGAAGCGACTGGACAGTGCGATGCTTGAGGCTGTTGCTCGTCCTCTTGCAAAAGTGGCTTGGTTTAGAGTTGTCCTGGATGAGGCCCAGAGTATAAAGAATCACAGAACTCAAGTTGCAAGGGCCTGTTGGGGTCTTCGAGCCAAGCGTAGATGGTGCTTGTCAGGGACTCCTATCCAGAATGCAATTGACGATCTCTATAGTTACTTTAGATTTTTAAGATACGATCCTTATGCTGTGTACACATCATTCTGTTCCACAATTAAGATCCCTATCAGCAGAAGTCCATCAAAAGGATACAGAAAGCTACAAGCTGTCTTAAAAACAATAATGTTACGTCGGACAAAAGGTAAACCTGCTTGCAAGAATCAAATCATCATTTAAGTTGGTTAAATGATCTTCTTTTGTGCTCTCTATCCTAGAGTATTATCCTTATTGTTTCCTAAAATGTTTCAATTTCAATATTTTATGTTGTTCTCCATCTGAGTGATGGAAATTAAGTTAGAAACAGTTTTGAATCATATTATTGCAGTTTCCATTTCTTGCACCGTTAGCAACTTCATTATGCATGAATTCATTCTATTAAATAATTGTCGCTATCCCTTAAGTAATACTTGTTTATAACCTTGCTATGGTGATCATTTGCTGTAGGCACACTTCTTGATGGGGAGCCTATCATTTCCTTGCCACCTAAATCTGTAGAGTTGAAAAAAGTGGAATTTTCACAGGAGGAACGAGATTTTTATTCCAAACTAGAGGCTGATTCCCGAGCACAGTTTCAGGTATGACCTGTTCTTTACTCTTATTATGGTCTTGAAACATTTAAATAACGAAAATCTCTCTTCTCTCTCTCTCTCTCTCTCTCTCTTTAATGTTGTCGTGCTCATTATTCTATTCCAAATCCATGAGGATTGTTCCTGGTAGTATACTTTAATGCCGATCCTTATTAAATTCCTCCTGTCATGTCATAGGAATATGCTGATGCTGGAACTGTGAAGCAAAACTATGTTAACATTTTGTTGATGCTTTTGCGCCTTAGACAAGCGTGCGATCATCCTCTGCTTGTCAAGCGTTACAATTCTAACTCTCTCTGGAAATCCTCAGTTGAGATGGCAAAGAAGCTTCCTCAGGAAAAACGATTGTCTCTTTTAAAATGTTTAGAGGCATCCTTGGCCCTCTGTGGTATCTGTAATGTATGTTTGACTGTATTTTTTTATTTGCAAATTAATATATGTTGTGTGGATTAGTGTAACTGATCCATGTATGCATGAGAGGTTTAACATACGCATATGTGTACGTGTGTTAAGAAAAATGCGAGTTTTAGAGAGAAAGAAAAAGGTGAAACAATGGTGATTTGAGAAAACACAATACTCTTAGTATTTACTCAGAAATTAAATGATCTTATAGTTTTTATTCCAAATTTCTCTTTTCTAATACTTCTGCTTACAACTTTTACTTAATTCCTTTTCTTCATTACTTGTATTCTTTATCACTCTGCTTGCCATCTGATAGTTGTAACTGCTTGCAATCTGATAGTTGTAACTGTATATTATGGTACTGTTGGGGTTGTGATTGAGGAAAATAAGAGAGTGGACTAAAAATAAGAGAGACTTGTTTTTTCTACCTGTTGCATTTCATGATAGGTAGAAAGTATGATATATTTATTTTCTTAAGCCCTCTTGCTTGATAAGAGTTAAAGTTGATAGTAATGGGATTATAGCTTATAATTACCAATTTACCATATCATCATTTTAGTAATCCCAAGCCTGACTTCTATGCTCTGATATTCTTCTTACTTGGTTTCTATGCAGGACCCTCCTGAAGATGCCGTTGTTTCAGTTTGTGGTCATGTTTTTTGTAACCAGTGCATTTGTGAACATCTTACTGGTGATGACAATCAGTGCCCTGCTACAAACTGCAAAACCCAACTAAGCATGTCTTCAGTGTTTTCCAAAGTCACACTGAATAGTTCTTTTTCTGAACAGGCTTGTGATAATTTGCCTGATTACTCTGGTTCTGAAGTGGAGGAATCTGAGTTTTGTTCTCAGGCTCAGCCATATGATTCTTCAAAAATAAAGGCTGCACTTGAGGTGTTGCAGTTGTTGTCTAAACCACAATGCTGTGCTTCCCAAAACAATTCTGTGCAGAGCACTTTTGGGGGAAGTACTGATGGCCTTGGTAGCTCATCTAGTGCTGACAGAATGAAATACTTAAATGAAATTCCCGAGAGTCAAAATGTGTTTGAGGAGAGAAGCTCTAATAATTCAGTTGGTGTAGGAGAGAAAGCTATAGTGTTTTCTCAGTGGACAAGGATGCTAGATTTACTTGAAGCATGTCTTAAGAATTCTTCAATCCAGTATAGAAGACTGGATGGAACAATGTCAGTCACTGCAAGAGATAAAGCTGTTAAAGATTTTAACACTCTCCCTGAGGTTTGTAAAGCTACATTTTCAATAACCGAACTTCTAAATTTTCCTTGTCGGGAATATTTGGAACAATAGTCAACCCTGCCTAGTGGGAAATGGCTTTGGTTGTTTTTTGAATATTGGGAGTGAGGTACAAGTGATATTATTTGGTTCTATTTCTGTATTCAATATAATTGTTAATTATGATCTATGTTGTCTTTCAGGTTTCAGTTATGATTATGTCTTTAAAGGCTGCTAGTCTTGGTCTGAATATGGTTGCTGCCTGCCATGTTCTTATGCTAGATCTATGGTGGAATCCTACAACTGAAGATCAGGCAATAGATCGAGCCCATCGAATTGGACAAACTCGTCCTGTCACAGTTTTACGGTTAACTGTTAGAGATACAGTTGAAGACCGTATTTTAGCTCTGCAGGTATTTTCTTTATGTTGCCTTGTAAACATGCTTTAAAAAAAATTGCCTTGGAAATGTATTATATTGGTGTGGTTATTAGTACACTTAGGGCAGTGTATGTGTTAAATTAATAGTAATGATAAAGTTGATCTAGTTGGTTCGTCGCCTTAAAAACAATTCTTAAGGGACAATTTAATGAACAAATTTTTTGGAAGGAGATTGGAATACTGCTGAACTTTCAATGGACAATTGCACATATAAATGCATAGATTACAATGAGTTCAGTTAGTGAGTCCTTTTATGGTTCCCTTAGTTTATTGGGTTGTGTTTGCTGAATATTCTTTTACAGTAGTATGCGTTTATGCATAACTCTGATTCTTGATGGGAGCTTTGAGCACATGCCTTTTGGGTTAAAGACAGATTTAATGTGTATGTATTTAAGTAGCTTAAGAGAAAAAAAAATACTCAATGCAATTAGTCTTGCTGTTGTATTATGGAATGGGTATAAAGGCTATAATTAGTTTATTTTATTGATGGACACATTATATAATTGTGTTCTCGTGCAAAATTTTCCTTTTTTTGAATTAACATTTTTGTAGTTGAAGATGATTCTTGTATATATTTATATATATATTTATATATATATATATATATATATATATAAAAGAATTATAGTATTCCTGAACAAAATTTAGTGGTTTTTAGAGGATATGGAACTCAGCTAATCATACTTGTTTCTTTAAATAATGCTGTACATCGGCTTATCTTTTTTCTGTGGTGCTTGCAATTTGGTCTTTGATTTCTGAAGCATTTATCTGTATAGTACTTGTATCTGGGCTTTACACATTTGTATTGGGTGGTCACTCACGATAGAAAATCTGTACTCTCTTCTTGAAGCAAAAAAAGCGAAAAATGGTTGCATCTGCCTTTGGAGAGGATGGAACTGGTGGTCGTCAAAGTCGCCTTACTGTGGATGATCTAAAATACTTGTTCATGATGTGATTAGACATATATCCATACAAATATATATTTTTAATTTTTTGGATTGGTGATTTTTTACCTGGGAGCAGGCGTCAGTGGGTTGTTCTTTTGAGTGGCAGCAGAAGATACAGGGTGCTGGAAATTTTGTAGCATGGCCTCTGTTGACATGAAAATTATATGAATTGTCTTCATGGAGAGATGATTCAATTGTTTACCTTGAAATTTTGGTTTAGTCGTTAACAATTGTATAGGTTGTAGATTAGTAGCATAGACAGAAACATAGAAATTGTGCTCATTGTAAATGTTATAGATAGATAAGATCTTTTTCCTTTTCCAATCTTGCTTTATTGCGTTTCTTTTAGTATGTATGTGTTTGGATGTAGAATTTTAAAATTCAGAGTTTTAAAATACCAAAGAATTTAAAATGCAAAGTAATTTAAATGATGGAAATCAAATTTCATTCAATTGCAAAATAACTTGTTTGAGTTATTACTTTAATTTGGATCAAAAAATTGATAATCATCTTGACATAGGAATTAAAGTTACTCACAAATATATCTCTAAATTTAGTGACTTATTACATTTTTGTTCTTTAAAGATACATCTAATTGATAAATATATAAACTAAATTAATTAACATCAACAACAAGATACACTTATGAACTTGAAAAAATTATAAAAATATTATGATTGTAATTGTTAGACATAACCTATTTGTTTTCTTTTAATTGTGGATAATCTACTTAAAATTTAACAAATTAATTTTTTATTTGAGAACTTATTTTTGTCATGTCTCCTTTTAAGTTTGATTCTTTTAATGTTGATACTATAAATATGATTATAATTGTAATACATTATAATAAATACTACAATAACAAAATAAAAAACTTATAAATCTAACATGTTATTAATGTAGGTATCTTGTTATCGTTGTCAATTAATTAGATTTATATATTTTATAAATATATTTATCAATAAATTGTATTTTAAAAAAATAAAAATATCAATAAATTATTAAATTTATAAATTTAATACCATAATATATCAGTAAGTTGTATTCTAAGTAAACATTAATTTCATGATATTTGTGTTCCTATATACTATAAAAGCGAATTTTCTTGATTCACTTTTTATACTTTTAAGAATTAAATTTTATTTTTTTATATTTCAGGAATAAATTTGAGTACCCACTTTCAGATATGAAAATTAACTATTTATCCTTTTTTATTATTAATAGAAACAGTGAAATCGGATCTTTGGGATCCAGGAAAAGATACAAATTAAAAAGTAGTACAACAAAAAAAAAAAAAACTAAGAAACTAATAATTGTTTGTTGTGTGGCATTTCGACGCGCTTAAGTAGATACTATAAAGACGTAGAAGCCGCTTTATACTGTTGCGGGAGCATGCGCGTCCAAGAGTAAGAAAAAGCCAATCCAAACACGGATTAATGAAATAATAGAGATTCATTGATTCAGATCTTGGAGACGATCGCTTTATGAGTCAACCCTAGAACCTTACACGCGTCTGGGTAAAGACTCTTCCTTATCTCTGCGTACACTTCACCCACCCACTTCCTCCGTGCTAACTGCTCCCCCAGGCGCATCGCAGCCTCCACCGTGCTCTCCGCGCTATCGTGCGACGAATCCACGATTCCCATCTTCACCGCCTCCGCCGCCGTTAGCTTCGAGCCGCCCAGCACCGCGTTGCGCAGCGCCGCCGGCGACCTGATCTTGGACCTCATGACGGCGGCGAAGTACTCCGGCAGAGGCAACCCGAGGTCTACCTCCGGCATGTAGAGCACGGCGCGGTCGCTGCGCATGAGGATGTAATCGTGGCTGACCGCGAGGACGAGCCCGGCGGCGGAGGCGTGGCCGTTGACGGCGGCGACGGTGGGCATGGGAAGGGACATGATCGCCGCCACGACGGGCTTGAAGGAGGCCACCATGAACTGGAGGCGGTCGGTGGCGGCGGAGGCGGAAGTGGCTGCGCGCGCCCAGGAAAGGTCGAAGCCGTTGGAGAAAAATTTTCCGGTGGCGGTGGTGACGAGGACGGAGCCGGGAGTGTCTTGAGATGCGAGACGGTTAAGCGTTGAGAGGAGGGAATGAATTAGGGTTGGGTTGAGGCGGTGCTGGAAGTCGT
Source organism: Glycine tomentella (assembly GCA_007407185.1). Taxonomy (NCBI): domain Eukaryota; kingdom Viridiplantae; phylum Streptophyta; class Magnoliopsida; order Fabales; family Fabaceae; genus Glycine; species Glycine tomentella. The sequence goes on along the minus strand of PYAF01004427.1, from coordinate 115,136 downwards.
CGCCGTCGAGGGTTAGTACCCAGGTGTTGCCACGCTTCTCGAGGCTACACATTTTTTCTTTTTTCTTATCTACCCTCGAATTCGTCACCACCCTATTAGTGTAGCTTTCGCCTTTATTCAGAACTAGTAAGTTACCTGTGCATTCTTATATGCACGGGCAGCTGCGTATTAACGCTTTTTTGAAATATCTATTTTTATATTAATATAATAAAAATAGTTTAAGAGAGATTTAACTTCCATCTAAAATGAGTAAATAGTAATGTTATTTTGCTCATACCATGTAAATGGATATTTTAATTTAATTAATTTCAGTCAGATAAATCAAACATAAAATAACTACTTAAAAAAAAAAAAACTAAATTGACAAACTCATTACATAGAATAAATCAAAGTCTATCAGAATGATAAGAAAATATAATAACTTTCATCCAAAATAAGAATGTTATTGTCTCACGTCTGCAAAACGAAAAAAAATAAAAATTCGTTATTGGATTAGTAAAGTATAACAATGTTGAATTTTAATATGTTTTAAATTAAAAACTTACCTATTTGAGGTTTTCAAAGGCGGTAATAATACTGTTCAAAGGTAAGTAATGTTGTTTTCTTGATGCCTGCAATATGGAAAAGAAATTTTAAAGAACTACTGTAAATTAAATTAAATTGGCAAAGTCATTACTACAATGTTGAATTTAATCTTTGAAAACAACATTAGTAATAGTGTTTAATGGTCTTTTCTCCTTATCATGTATCAAAATCTTTAATCCTTGTTTGCTCTTAACTGTGGAAATAGCAACATACCTTGATCGTGACTAAAGAGTAAAGACTGATCTAGGTAAGTATAATTTATTATTTTCAAGTGATTGGCGTTGAGAATTGTTGATTGTCATGTCAATGAGACTATGATAGGAAATTGTCTCCTAATCAATTTAAATGCCCAAGAGGATTAGAACATACACATTGATGTACGAAAAATATAAACAAAATTTCCATTTTTTTCAGACATGATTTTTACTTCAATAACATGATTAGCAAGCTTTGTAACAGTTAATCTATTATCATTACATAGTCCTCCAGCTTGGTCTAAATTTTTGAGTAACACGACTGTGGTTCCAATCTTGAGTTTTGATTTTATGATTTGGTAGATCAGATGTTGTCAAAACATTTAGAAATTCAGGTGTAATTGCCTCAGACTTTCAATTTTATCTTACTTGTCAATTAGGTTATCTTCTAAAACTGTCTTCTACCTTAAGCATTGAATTACTGTCAATTTTGCTCTCAAAGTAGTCCCTAGTTAATTGCAGGTCCTTGGATCGTGAAATGTTGGTATAGAATCTATTTAGACTTTTATGCCAAGAAGGAAGCACAATCTCAAATGTACACCTTTGTCAACTTCCAAGAGGTTAAGGCTTGAGGCAATAGAGTTTATTAGAGAAGGTCTAGAATATTGCAAATAAGAAACGCTAAATGTGTTAGCCGCATTTTTTAATAGATAACCCATAAACACACATCATGATTGATCCACTATATACATGCACTCAAATACATTACCAAATTGGAGGAACTTTTGCTCCCTAGCAATTGAACTTATAATGTTTTTAGTTAATATAATAAAACACCATAGATTAATCTAGACACCACATACTCATTGAAATAGTAGATTAAATATCCTTGCCGAAATCTGAAAGCCTAACAATTGATATACCCAAAGTAAGGATAAAAAAAAATGTATAATCTAACAAAAATAAACATTAAAACACCAAAAAACATTAAACCTCAAGCTAAAACAAACAAAGCAAATATGAAAACCCTTAAACCCAATAGTTTTTTATTTTCTCCAAACACACTTTGTTCACATTTTTTCTTTATACTGAAGAGAGATTACCAGAAAAAAAAAAAAAAAAAAAGAAGCCAAAGTCATAAAAAGAAAATAGAAATTACAGAACATGGACGGATGGACCCCTATAAAAAAAAGAAATCATCCAAAACAGAGCCTACAAAGTGACGAAAACCCTGAAGACCCACAGCCAATAAAATGATCAAATCGTTGATTGTAGAAGGAGAACGAAATTACCAATTGTCAAACCTAACCTTTGTTGACCTCAATTTGAAATTTCTCCACAAATCTCCTCTTTTTTCTTGCTTCTGGTCCTTCCTCTCTCACATTTTTTTTTGTCAATTCCACGAAGAGAAATAAGTGAAATTTGGTATGTGTCTCAACCATCATTTCATTCAGAGACAGAAAGAGAAAAGAAAGAATTCATTTTAACCATTATGGTGTATCTTGTTGGACCATTACTAAATTAAAGAAAAGTCGGAGAAGATGAGGAAATAAGACGTCAGAGTCTTCCTTTCTATTGCCTATTCAGAAAAGAGAGAAGACCTAACCAATTATCCATAAAAGAGTATGTGCCCAATGGATTCACCCATCATGGAAAACCAAGGTCACACTAAAGACTACAGTGCTGCTCAAGTAGGCCCAATAGCAATAGATGCCAGAAGTCCAACTCAATATGATCAGGATGCGCCAATCAAAATATTAAAATTTGAATATCCATTAACCCAATTAATTTAAAATATAAAACTAATTAATTAATGCTGCCCACATAAAGAAAAATTTCTAACAAAACATATTTATTATATTATTTTTTACTTTTAATTATTTATTTTTATTTAATCAGACTTTATATATAGATTTTTAGGTCAGGTTATGCCTTTATATAGGCCAGACTCATGTCTTAATAAATTATTTTTAACAAATAACAAATCAGACTTATACTTAATGATAGTAATACAAGCCAGGTTCAGACTGTCAAAGTCTGACCTAACCTGGTCTAGTTACACCGAGAGTAATAATTTTAGTCTTAAATAAAGTGGTACTATATATATGTCCCAAATATGTTGTGTGTAATCTTTATTTTTATTTAATGACTAAAAAGATAACCTTCTTTTAGTGAAGGACGAATCCACATTATATGTTTTATATATTAAAAAGAAGAAAGAAAGAGACAGCTTTTGTTTTAATTACTAAAATAAAACAAATATATAATTATTTCTTTAAGACTACTTATATAATAATTAAGAATATATTAGTAATTTGTTAAAATGAATTAAAATAACATTAAAATGAAGTCCTGTTATTTATGTAACTTTCTCAAATTCATAAATGAATTCATGAAAATAAATAATTAGAATCCAAATTCAAACTTTTAAAATCAACAAAACTTGATAGAAATAAATACTTGACCGAACAGTCTTTTGTAGGATGGGGAATGAGGAGAGCCAAACTTATCCTCAACTTGTCTAGTTGTCATGTTTAGTTGTCAGATGATGTCTACCATAGTAAAGTTAGCAAAGTTTCCCATGATGAGAAAATGTTTTATAACCATTGAATATAAATCTTTTTAATTAAAGGTCAAGATTATTATCTATTTTTCTTATTTTATCTCCCTTTCCTCCCTTTTCTAAAATCTATAAAAAAAGCCGCAACCCCTCTCTCATATCTAGAGAAAAAATGCAACCACCACAAGCCAGAACTTACAAGAGACCATATAACCTTCGGTCCACTTGTATTTTCCTTTCTTTTTAATTTTTATGGTTGTATTTTTTTGATGCAAAAATCACATGTGCATTTGATTGAAAATGATTTGAGAGAGCACACAGAGGAAGGGAGAGAGTGACGCTGTGGGTGTGGGAATGGTCGCATGGTGGGAGTGTGCAATGGAGAAAGGGAGGGGAAGAGGAAGAGAGAGAAAGGAAAAGGAAAGAAGGGGTAATTGAGTAAAAGTGAGAAAGAAAAAAAACACAAGATAAAAATATGTAATTTTTTCACCGTGAGAAACATAAGGAGTTTTTCCATGATAGACACCGTCTAGTTGTTAAGACATGCTTGTGAGTTGTATAACCCAAATGTCAAACAAATTCAAGAAAGGGTGAATTGAGTTTGAAAATTGTTGTAAACATTTTGTCATTGAACACATGGAGTACATATGTCTATTGAAGCAATTTAAGTTATTACTTTGATGCAGCAATTCAGTTTATATTGCATAAAAAAGAGAAAGATTAGAAAAGAATGTGAGATTTATTGTAGTTTGACCAACCATTTGAGACCTACGTCTAATCCTTAAGTAGAGCTCGAGATTTTCTTCCATTGATTGATGAGAGATTTATAATGTTTAATCCAACACACCCAAGGAGTAACTGTTAGTAAACATAATATGTTTTTACATCAATTGAAGTTTAAAATAGATAAATCAATATGAATGTAACAGACGATAAATATGCTAGTGAAATGTGTACATAAGATCGTAGTTTATTGATGATATTTTTGTAGAGTCTTTTCATTTTTATTTTCTTAACAGGTACTTTAGGCACGTATTAACATTCTTTAATATTTAATGTATTTGTAAGCTCATAATAGATAACTCATGTTGAAAATGTGCAGAAAGGGTATTTGTAAGAAATATCCCCTTTTGATTCTACGAATGACCGAATCCCTCTGAATGAGAAATTGTGCAGAAAAAGAGATTCGGTGATTCGGAGAATCAAAGGGTAGATATTTCTCGTGCCAATCTGTATCCTCGTTCCTTGGCCAAATCTATTAACAAATAACAATTGTTCTTTGGCAAAAATATTATGCCGCAACGACAAGATACGTAGCAAAATTTAATGATATTCCTTGTTTTTTTACAGCTCAAGTTTTTACCGCACCAACGAAAGAAAAATTCCTTGAGCGCAAGCCACGACGTCACGTAATAAGTTTATGATCTACTCGTTAGATGAGAGTTTCGTGCATTGGGTTGTCCTTTTGATGAAATAGCAATTTCATATGTTTTTCATTTTGTGTATATATGACCGAAGGATTGAATTCAGTCATTAGTTATTTGAATTTTTAATCTTCTGGCAACAATTCAAAAGCCATGACCTGAACTAGTTAGTTATTTGAATATGTTGGCAATACTTGGCATACCCCCTAGTGGGTGTATTCTTGCCTCCAGTTTGACAAATTCTTTGAAAAGGAACCTAATGCGGAAGTTCCCTTGTAGTCCTTTCTGAAGTAAAAGATGGTTCATATAAGTCATTTAAAAATCATCTGCTTAATTAATTACACTAAACTTGCATAAAATGTATAACCACCAAGGCATAAATTAATGTATAAGAATGATCACCTCCTCAAGGATTCAAGGTCAATAGTCGAATATGGCCTGACCACAATAGGAAAGAAAATCAACGGAAGTTTTTATTAATAATGCTTTGAGGAACCCAAGTTTAACTCAGGCAGCAATTCTTGGTAAAGGGTAGTCAAGTACCTGATTTTGATTATTCATGCTGAACTGTTCAGAATTGGATTCATAAGATTGTCTACAAGTTCATGATGATGAGGAGCAAGAGATTTGTATGTGTCCCAATTGGTTGATCAGAATAAATATCAAAATCAGCAAATAAAAAAATTGAGTTAGCTTCGTATTGCACAAATCAGGATTATAAATGCGAACCAATAGAAGTTGCGATTATTATGTGTTGTGGACCCAATACACGGATCCAGGCCCAAAACTGTCTCAAAACCTTTCAGGGTATTACTATTCACACTTCCCTAGTTACTATTTAGACTAATGGATCAATTTTTAATATAACATCTTTATCTTTATATATATATATAAAAGGAGAAGGGTGAGGGTAGTTTTGGAAGATGAAGATAAAATGAGAAGGATGGGGTAGTTTCGAAAGAAAAACTAATTTTGGCCATAATCGTTTTTCAATTTAAATTAATACAATATTTCAATTTCTCACTAATCCAAAATCAGTTTTTGGAATAAATTTAAAGCAATGTCAAATTTATATTACCTTCTGTAACATAAAAATTTTAATGTGTGTCAATAGTTTTAAAAGCATTTTAACCAATAGTTAATGGTGGTTTGAATTGGTGGACTTCATGTACACGTTGAGCTTCTCCCAAATATTATGATATTCTGACATTGATTTCTTTTCTTTTTTAATTTCGAAATTGATATATACATGTTATATGTTTACTTTTTTTTCCCAATCCTTTTCCCCAAATCAAATTCGTTTTGGGGATGTCAATTCCTTTCCCAAATCAGTTTCTTTTGTGTTTTTTTCAATTGTTTGAAGTTGTTTTCCTGTTGCACATCTTTCATTTAAACATCGGGTGAGGTGTTCTTTTTGTTAATATTATTCATTTATATGTTAAAATATTTTCTTTGATTTTTCACATGTTTTTCTTCTTATTTTTGTATGTTATTTAGTCTACAATCAAGCTCGTTTCAAGTGCTATAGGAAGTTGTTGTTAAGGTTCTATTGTCAACTGAGGTCAGTACTTTTTATCCCCATCACAACATTATTGTAATAATTATGCTTTATTCCATTAGCAATCAAAACTTTACTTTTTTGGTTTTATATTAATTGTCAAAAGTAACATAAAATTGAATTTCATGTTTTTTTTTTGTTTCAATTATTTATTCTATAGAATTGCATAAAACAGTTTTGTACTCATTTGATTTACACTTTGCAAAAATAAAATTATAATGTTTGATTTCTTATTAGGAAAATTTCTTAAATGTGCTTATATTATGAATGTACTATTTAAAGGTTGTTTAATTATTTTCCTAAAAAAATGTTTAATTATATAATTGTAGGTACTTAGTTTATAGTTATAAAATTATTTTACATTATTAGTATATAGTATAATTTTTAATAATATATAATTAGTCAAAAATAAAAAGACAATCAAATTAAAAAAGTGAAATTATCGAGGAAATTAGAGTGAAAAGACTAAGCATTTTTCATGGCATTCAATTCACTCACTAATCAATAATCATCACAAAATGTCAACCACCAACATCCGGCACACTATAGTGGTTGTCGTTATTGCACTGCCGTTGTTTCTTTACGCGCATACTACTCTTTTTGGAAATACGTAAACTTCACCACTTCTTCAATTTTTTTGGTACATTCATCACTTCTTCTATGCTATGCGCGTATCTCTCACATTTTATATTATTACGAAAAATCACGTTTTTCTTCTTCTTGTTTTACATTTATGAAAGAATTAGTTTAAGTGGAGTGAAGACTGAAGTGGTAGGTAAATAAGTCCTTTGCAAAAAAAAATTTTAGCTCAGAAGCTTTTCTCTGTCTTGGATTCAAAAACTATTCTTTCCCCTTATTTTCATCAGCATAAAAAGAATATCACAATGAATTTTTAGTTTTCTAAGATCTAATAATTTCATTAACAGTTTTATTGATTTATAGGTATTTTACGTTAAAATATTTTCGCTAAAGTTGTTAAATTTTATATATTAAAAAATAAGAGGACTCTAATTTTGTAAGTAAGGAAAAAACAAATTGGTGCCAAATTATATAATCATTTTTAGTTAATAACTACCCCCATAAAAATGTTCAGTTAAAAATTATATTAGTATTAGTTAGCGTACGTGTTAGTTGATAGTCAGCGTTGACTAGTTATATTAATAAATAGTTTAGGACTTATGATTCCCAAATAAATCATAACTAAGATGATTCATTTGTTAAAACAAAAACGAAAATCTTATTGTAAATTGGCCAATCATTGAGGTTATATCAGATATTCTTATCACTTCAATTAAGCCAAATACTGTGAATTGTGGGAGAGATTTGAATTTAATTAATTTGAACATTTATAAATTATTCAATATTTATTAAAAATGGAGTTGTATCAAGTAACATTTGGCATTAACTTCACTTTCATGAACTATATGTTAATAATGATAAGTTAGTACTTGACTGATGCACTGTATTATGTAAAATAATTAAGTAACAACAAAAAAATAAATATTAAAACTCGAATTATTGAGTTAAATATTTATGTTCGTAAACGTAAAATTTTAAACACTTAATTTATAGAAGAAACTTTAATTTTAACATTTCACAGTAACTTTATTATATTAGGTACGCATTTTAACACTAGAATAGTGTTATAAGAGAAAATATAGTGTGGTCTACATATATTCAATGCCATATGCAATATACTTTCAGGTTTTTAAAGATAAATTATATTCCTTCCTTCTTGTAATTTATATATTGTATTTCTTTCTAGTTTAAAGACATGCGCCATTTTTCTTCTGAAAAATAAAGTGTGCCATATTTTAATAAATTTTATCGTCAATGAGCATTTTCTGTATGAAATTTTGTTCTCTTTAAGTTAATAGTGTTTACTTAATTATTGAGTAGTGTTAAACGTAGCTCAAACACCGATTTAAACACATCTGAATATTGTTTTTGGGTAATTCCAGTTTAACTAGTGATATTATATTAGGCTGTTTGCCATAGAGGATACGTGTGTTCTTAAAAAAAAAAAAAAAAAAAAAAAGCACAAATGTTTTCCGCCCCCTTCACAAAAAAGAGAGAGAAGAAAATCAGTTAAGAGGCATAAGCTCAAATTCTATATAAAATTAAGTTTTAAAAAATACTACCAAAATAGTATATAAATTACGAAAATAAAATACTTTACCAAATAAATATCTAATTTCATCAAATTGTCTTTTAAACTAACCAAATAAACTAGCTTATAAATCTGTATAAGGAGGGGGAATGTTTTTTTTTCCGTGAGGGGAAAATGTTTGTTCAATAAACTCTTTTTATTTTTTTTAAAGAAAAAACATTTTTTTTTTCAATAAAGACTATGTTTGACAAAATTAGTTGGATGTTGAAAAATTAACCATTAAATTAGAAATAATAATATAAAATGATAAAAAATAATAAAATCATGATTTATTTAAAAAAGTAATAAGAAAAATGAATAAATATATCAAAGATAATAGTAAAAAAAATATAAAAAATTAAAAAATAAGAAGAAATATAAAAAAACTAAAAATATATAAAAAAGAAGAAGCTAATATTTTAAAAAACGCTACTTGAAGTAAAAGTTTCAAAAAATATTAAAAATTACTAAAAATAATTTGTTTAGTAAATAATTAAATGAGTTTTTCAGTAAGTTAAAAAAGTTAGAAATCAACTTAAATATCATGTCCAACATAATCAAACTAGTATTTCTTAAAAAAATAACAATTATTATTAGCTCAAAGATAATCTTTTTTTTTATTACATATTTTCTCTTATCTCAAATATAAAAAAAAATCACTTTTTATTTTAAATATAATTTTAACTAATTTTATTAGTTTATTTAATAATATATCTTCTTCTTCAATTAATCTGAGTTAAAGATGTTGATTTAATATTATATCTTATCTTTAAAAATATTAATACAAAACTAGAAACTCAATTTGCACTTTTTAATAGTCGTACGTAAAGAAGAAGCCCAGAATTCACAGGATAAGCTTCCTCACGCATTGATGCCATCGTTGCCCGGCCCGGTGGACGGTTTTAATCTTCCCAACTTTATATATGCATGGTGTATGTAATTTCTTTTATTTTTATTAGATTTTTTTGTAAAATATTTATGAATATAAAACATTACCTATTATAATAATAATAATATATGAAATTAAGCTGGAAATAAGAAGAATATTATACAATGGATAAATAGAATACTAGTTGCGATTGCATTTTGCAGCATTGATTTGAACAGTGTATATATATATATATATATATATATATATATGCTGAAGAATATGATTAATAAATTAAATACAATTTATAGATTTTATCCTTGAAATTGTGACATGTGTGATGTGTCCTAAAAATCCCGAATTATGGGATGAAATTAAATACTACAGCGCAAAATGGGTTTCCAAGCAAATTGCTATATATCGGAGAAAATAAAAGAAATTATACAATTAGATAGGCTAAGCACTGCAAAAAATAGAACGAGAAAGGTGGGGGGCGGGGGGCGGGGGGCGGGGGGATTAATCAAAGAATTTGGTAATGCAAATGAATTAATCAATGAATTCTGTAATACAAATGAATTAGTCAAAGCACTTCTTGTGCTTCTGTTTAGCCAATTTAAATAAATTTTGCTTGAAAAAAAAAAATAACTGAAGCCTAAACCAAATTATTAAGCGAATTCAGGCCACAGAATTGAGTGATGTTAAAGGCATCGAGCATATGGTCTCTGTCATTAAGATCCCATATTATATATACGAAAATAAATGAATTTATGTTGTGGTTATCCAACAATATGAACATTGAAGCATTCAACGTAGTTTCTTCCTCGCATGCTTCCTTTCTTCCTCTACCTCCAGCAAGTTCATGATCACGGCATCTGAAGCATTCCTTAGCAACTTCGACCAGTCCCTGAAATTAAAACCCATCACATCAAAATTAATCCCAAGTTCATATATATAATATAAAGTATAAACCATTAAACCAAAGGGGAAGAAGAAAGAGAGAGAGAGAGAGAGAGAACATGTATGTGTACGCAATTGTAAATATTTACCCATTCAAAGAATCAAACGTCAAACCCACGGTGTTTTTAGCTTCCTCAAGTGCTAAACTGAACCTCTGAAGCTCCTTTGGAGAACGTGTTCCGTTGTCCTTGACCGCAAGTTGCGACGGTTTCACATCATAGAAAATCGGAACAACCTTTTTGTTGGACTCCATGATAAGAGCGAGCTCGTGGAGGCAGAAATAGGAGTCACAATAGCTAGGAGAGAAGACCGCAACACCAACCTTGCAACCTAGGATAGCCCTATCAATGTGGTCGAAAAGCCTATCCCCAGGTTTCATGTTCATGCTGTCCAAGAAGGACCTCACTCCTATCCTCGTAAGGTTATCGTACAACAACCCCGCAACGTTCCTCTTTGTGTCTATCCCACGGTGGTTTATAAAGACATCGCATGCTGGACGAGCGATTTTGGCTATCATTTTGGTGGGTAAACGCTGCATGGCTCCTTCTACAAGCTACAATCTTAGACGCACGTTAAGCTACCTTATAAACTGTTTTGTTGGTTTGCAACGAAACTTTGTTTCTTCCTACTTAAATGTGTTGTGTGTGTACTTGTGTAGTTGTGTTTTCCTTGTAGGTGGGGGAGAGTTTTAAATATAGATAGGCATGATCTGATGGACAAAGATGTGTGTTTGTAAATCAATATATAGTGAAATTTTGGGGAAAAGGGGTCTCATTAAAGAACGATTTTTTTAATTAAACTTGCGGAGTTTTGGTGGACTCGAGAAAATACTAGGTATTTGAACGGAGAACTCAAAGAACAAAAAGAGTAAAAGCATTTGAATTTTCTGACTGTCATGGATCAAGATTTGGAGCACTTGTCCTTCAAAGACGTAATTACGCATCCTAGTTTTTTTTTTTTCTCTTTTTTTTGGGGGGTACACAAATACGTGTCTTGTTACATGGGGGATCGGCTACACAAATCTCTCTGACATGGTCATTCTTTTACCTTAATTTTGAGGGAAATTTAAGGGTTGTTTCCTTGAGGCCCCTTTAATTTTATTTTTTAATTTGTGTTGTGTAGAGGTGCATTTAGTTAATGAGAAATAGTACTTAGCTATATCGTAGATATATATTATATATAAAATTAAAAAATATAAGATTAATTTGATGAAAAAGATGAAAGAAAAGAAAAATAGGTCATAGGTTCAAATTCTTTTATTAAAAAATTAATAAATTAACAATTAATATTTTATAAAAAATGTTATATAAGATAAGACAGAAATTCAAAAAATATATATATATATATATATATATTGAATTTATGTCTTATATAACATTTTGTACAAGGACTTCAAAATTTACATTTTTGTTAAAACAATAAAAAGCATTCCACCATAATCTATAAATTGTATAAAATATAGTCAATAATTTTAAAATATTTTAAAATTTATTTTCTTTGGTACTAATATCTTAAGAAGACTATATTAAACTTTTATTGGTGGCTGTTGTAATATTTATGAGAAAAATAATAATTTTTTTTAAAATTCCCTTAAACAATTATAGAAAAAATAACTCTAAAATAAACTAATATAAACATGCACAATGTTAAGATGATTAAATATAACTAGATATATATGCCTCCCAAAGATGCTGATAAAAGGGTTAAGAAATAAAAATAACCTATTTTCTCTTTAAAATATCAAAGAGTAATTAATTTCAAACTTTGGACGCCTTACTTGTTATTACACTGGCCTCACAATAACATAAATACTACTTTGCATAAATTAATATTTTTCTCTCCATGATACTGTAGAAAATCGAAGAATTTGGAGAATACATCATCATGAAAATTTTCCATCCTTGGCAAGTGTTGAATTAAGAATAGGTCTCAACTGTAAATCTCTAAATGGTATACCTTGACAAAGCTAAGTGTTAATTTCGTTTCATCTTTAATTTCTAACACGAAATGGAATATTGAGTGGCAGTTGAACAGTACTACTGCGGTCAAATATTCATTTGGAATTAAGAAACCATGGTATAATTAAATTGTTTACAAAAAAAATTAATTAAATTGTTGCTTACATTTATTGAAGTTTGAAATTCATTAGAAATACCCTTGGTGTTTAGAGCCTAGTTGGTAAGTGGATTTATCTCACACACCCAACTGGTGTACACACTAAAGACACCTTATAGTAATTTTATTATCAAGCACAAATTAACGAGCTACTGGAAGAGTTATATTTTGGTATTGTTTTAGGGAGCAATTGGGGTTAAGAACTTTGTGGGCTGGCTGAAATTTGTTCGTGCAGATGGATACACCTTGTATTTATTTCGCTGTTTTAATAAAAAATTAGTGTTGCTTAGGGAAAAAAATTATCAAGCACAAATTGATCATGGGAATGCATTATTTTTCTCGTCTTGTCTTTTCTTGATGGCTTTTAATTACAATACATGTGAACATACGTAGGGAAGGACCTATACAAGATGATATGGGGACATGCACAAACCGCAATCAACATCATATTTTTTGTCTTTTTAAGATGATATGGGGACTAATATATTATCAAGTTGTCATTTAAGTTTTACTGTCTTTAATTTATTATATAAATGCTATCTTGTTCCCATTATACCTAAATTTTCTGGGTTGTTACTGCATATAAACATGATCGATTTCCCCTTTCGATTCATTGATCCTGTTGAAAATTTAGTTTGAAGTTTTTAATTTTGCTTTACACAATAAGAGTGAAACAAGGTATGTACATATGAGATTTTCAAAAAGTGCTAAAGAATTTCACAAAAAAGTTCTATATATTAATACATAGCTAGTATAGTTGAACACTTGAACTGCAAGCGTACGCTTTAAGATAAATAAATAGAAGATCACATTCATACGTACGTAATTATGATATTGAAGTTATTTATTCTTTCGTGGATCGGGGAAGGGGATAAATGGGTTGATAGAGAATCATACTTTTAAAATTTGGTTTATTTATCGTCCTAAGATATAATAATTCAGTAACATTAACTACCACCACAACTATATATTCCTTATAGTATTTATACTATTTCTATTGTTATATTTATTACACGCATGCATTTTAACTGGTTTGACTAATAATTACCAGTCAAATCAATAACCTAGTTCCATGATTAAGTCCAGAATTTAGTCAAGTTTAATAACATTATGAAATTATAACTGTTAATTAATTAAAATTTTAAAAATTAAGATTGGCTGTGACAGAAGACAAACACACGAATAATAAATAATGAAGTGATAAAAAATCTGAACCATTAATTTGGAACCTTAATGAAAAAGATGTAAAACAACCCATATAAATGTTGTCTTAGTTTCCTAAAAAAATTGTAGTCTTAATATTAATATTATTTATATATAAAAAAAATATTTTCAATTAAAATATATGAAATTGGATAGAAATTGAAGAGTAATGTATCACAACTCGAATTCAGTTTTTGAATTCCCTATAGTTTGAAGCCGTCACTTTCCCGACAAAGAACAAGGAAAAAGGCATTAGTCAATATAATTTATTTTGAAAGTTGAGTTTTCAAGTCTTAATTCAAGTCACGTTGATTTCTGTTTACATCTTGCACTGCATAAAGAATTTCAATTTGGTAGGTTGATGACATATCTTATATGTCTTTTAAAATTGCTACACTATTTTTCTTGATCTGCTACTCTTTTAATAATATAAACCATTTTGTCTTAATTTTATGTTTATAATTTGATATTCATAAATAAATGTAGATTAATTGCTGTTTGTGACTCTAATATCATTTTGAATTCAATTATACAGTTTAGTGTTTTCTTTTTCAATTCAACATGGGGCGTGTTTTGAAAATTGATTATGGATGTGACATTTAATATCAAAATGAATACGTACTAATTATAATTTTTTCGTTTTTCACAATATGAACATCATTTTTTTAAGTGTAGAACATGTTTCCAAATACACTCTATATGTTTCAATTCGTCCTTGTGCTCGTTACGTCTCAGTGAAAATTGATCTTTCACTGAGGTATATATTTCGATTTTAATTCGTAGCAAACACTGGAAAACAGAAGAAGGGGGGTCTCTTTCAGCCATTGGTTTCAGATTATAGCTTCTTCATGGACTCGTTCATTCACGCCCCTATTTTGGGTTCTTTTGTCTTTAAGTTGGCTCGATGCATGTAAGTGTTGAAATTACCTCAATAAGAAGCCACTGTTCAGACCATTTTTTGGTGCTAGCAGAGAAACTACCTATATTTTGAAAGGTTCAAATCAAAGGAACAAACGTTGGGCGCAAGCAAGTCAAAAGAACCATTCCAACCCGCTTTGTTTACTATTTAAGGAATTAAAATGAACAATTAATAATTAATAATCCTATGGACCATTTTATTTGCATCCCTTTAGTCTAACGTGAAGGACTGCTAAAATTAAACCAAGTGATTTTATTTACAACCATTTTGAGTTCACCTATCATACTATGGTTTATTTTGTGACTTCTTTTCATGGACTAAGTCATACCCATGACAGAACTTATGCCCAAAACATATTTCTTGCTGGCCTAAATAAAAGCTCTTCGACCCACTTGGACCAAATATATTAGAACCGAGCCATAACGGCCCAAATTACAAAATATTTTCTCATTTTAAGAAAACTTATTTATTTTATTGATCTTTTAAGATAATTTTTAAAAATAAACAGATATTATTTAAAATTTAAACTATTATCATAAAATTAATATATGAGAAACTATTGTAGAAATTTTTCATTAATTTAGTAAATAAATTTAAAAAATTGTGTTAGATCGATTTTGATCCATAAACTATTAATTAGATGCTCTATTGGATTTGGAAATAAAATAGAATGGATTTTTATTCATTCCTTAAATTATATAATCCATACAATTTGATCTAATTAAACCATATCTTTTAAAATAACTATATATATGAATTTGTTTGGATTTTATATATTTTTTTATACATGCTTCAATTTTATTTAGATAAACATCACACTACTAGAAAAAGGGCATTCCACATCGGTTATTTTCGACATTCGACATCGGTTTTGAACCGATGTTGAATCAGGCGACGTTGAATGTCTGGAACTTAACATCGGTTTTCAAAACCGATGTTAACAAACGTACACAACATCGGGTTTTTGGAGATAATCGATGTGGATATATGATAAATTGGAACATTTAAGCTCATAATGATGGATTCTTAACATCGGTTCCTTCGAAAAACCGATGTTAAGTTACACCAGAACATCGGTTTTCTTTCCAAAACCGATGTTGTTACATGAAATCAACATCGGTTTTGGAAAGAAAACCGATGTTGATTTAATGTAACAACATCGGTTTT
>PYAF01004427.1:67327-95875 GCA_007407185.1 Glycine tomentella | reverse complement strand
CTGCTTGATTTTCTGTGGCTGTGTATCTGTTGTCAGTGAACCAGGGGAAGGTAATACCTTCAAGGACCCTGAGTTTACTGAGATTTTATATCTCACCCCGTTTGTGGGACTTATGATGCAGGTGATTCGCCAGGAGCAGCGGATAGATCCCAAGGCAAAAGGCCTGTGCAGGGATAGCTGCTGTATGCATACTTTAGGCTAGAGGATGTGAGAGCATGTGGCTCTGATGTTTTGTACCTAGTCTTTAGTTTTGCTTTTGTTATACCCTGAGGGGTTAATTGTACAGTTTTGTACCTAAACAGATTATGTATATTCACCATATGATATGTACAGTGTATTTGATGAGGACATTTGTTGATGTCACTCCTATATATATGTGCTTCCAACTGCTTATAACTCTGATTGTTTAATTGTCTGTCTGTGATTATATGTGGTAATGACCCTAATGAGGAAGGGGGCGTTACATATTTCTTAATATATATTTTATATACTAAACATATTTTATTTTATATATTTATTTATTTTAAATTAGGACTAATTTGACTCATTGGCTGACTCATTGGCCCATTGGCTTAATATAGGATTATGATGGACCATAAAATTTGATTGGTAGCCTGAAAGAAATTCAAGTTAGTCAAGCTCAATTTATCATGATCACCTCAATCTACAAGTTAATGTTATTGGTTTGATTCCTACCATCATAATATTATTTATAATGGTTAAGTATACCGTTAATCTTTTTATACATTTTTAATTTGATATTCTTATGTAGTTCATTCTTAATTTGATCTATATACTTAAAACATTATTAAATCAACTCTTATAAGTACAACTAATACCTATTTAGTTCCAACCGTCATGTCATCACATCTTCTAACTCTAACGATGTTATGTAATTGTTAACTACTTATGTGAAGTTTCACCCTCATCATTGACTTCCAATGTTTTCTCCCTCTCCAACCTTTACTAAACTATTATCATTAGATTATTGAAATTAAGTTTTTAAAAATTATAAATCCTGTGTTGGGTGGTGTATTACATAATTTTATTAGAAGTTAAGAATTTTATTTATATATAGTCTTAAATATTTTTTTGTCTTTTGTAATTTAGTATTTTTTATTTTTTTTATTTCTATAATTTTTTTTTTGTTTTAGTCCTTATAAAATGTATTTCGTTTGTTTTAGTCCTCGCATTTTAATGATAAAAAATGAAACAAACACATTTTATAAGGAATAAAAGGAAAAAAAATTACAAAAATATTAAATTATAAGAACAAAAAATATATTTAAGCATTAAACATATTTTATTTAATTAGTTGTACTTAATTTTAATAAGTGGTTATTGTTTTGTAGTAAGTTACAGCAGAGAGTACGTACAATAAGACAAAAACAAGGCGACCAATATTTATGTAGAGCAATATTGGAAGTTGGGAATGTCCCATTTAAAATTTTAAAATAACATTTGTTGTATATATAAAAAAAAAGAAAATTAATTAAATTGATTTGATTCAACATAGTAAGAAATACACCACAAATATAAGAAGAAGGCTTTGGAGAATTTGATGGCGCTCGATTAATCAAAATAGTGGAAGGAAGAAGACTTTGGGGTCTGATGGTGCTCAAATCATGACTAAATGGAGGAAGATGATCTTGAAGGGATCAAACAAAACTTAACACATACATAAGTAATTGATTTATAGCCTTTTTTGATAAAAGATTAAAAATATTTATGAGAATCTCTTTATTTAAAAAAAAAAATCTATATTTTTAATAAAAAAAATTCAAAAATATTTATGACTTATATTAAAATAGACCCAGTTGAAAAGAAATCATGTTCTGTTGCATTGAAGCTCGAACAATGTTATATTCCTGACAAATATATCCCATTTCAAAGTAACAAACTGTTGGATACAAGACCTAACTAAAAACCTGTCAGGAAATTAAACTGTTATTAGTTCATCGACGAGAAAATTAAATTTTATGGCATTCAATTCGCCACATAATTAAAAAAATAATTGTGGAATATAATGGGTTTTGGAAAACATGGAAAGTTGGGAGACTATCTTAGCCAAAAAAGCAAGGTAAGAAAATGAAAGGCCGGACCTAAGAAGAGTACTCAAAAGAGATTTTATATTGGACGACGTTAGGTTATTTTGATAAATGTATGATATTTTGTCACTTTTGTGTATTCATTTTATTTTATTCCTTCAATAAACGGTGACACCTGTTAATTACTGTAGAATGAATTCGATGTACGTATCATAAAAATTTCGAGTGCATCAACATGCTGACCTCAAAGTTGCCTATCGTGGTTTTCCTCGTCCTCTACCTCAAGCAAGTTCATGATCACGGCATCCGAAATCCTTCTTTGCAGCTCCATCCAGTCCCTGAACAAAACAAAATCAAACTTATGGCGTTAATCATATTATAGTAAACAATATAAATATATACCAGAAAATTAATTTATACATATCAGTCAAGCTAGTTCTTCGAAAAAGGAACAAGAATAAGAAATCACTGTACCCATTTAAAGAGTCAAAGGTGACTCTTTTCTTGGACTCATTAAGAAGGGCAAGTTCGTCCTTGTTGATATGCTCAAATAGCTTATGGCCAGGTTTCATGTTGATGGTGTCTAAGAAGGGTTTGATTCCCTTTTTATTAAAATTAAATTGAAAAGAAAAGTTAGAAGACAACAAAACTTCACACCATTCTTTCCCTTCTCTCTTTTAGTGAGTGATTTTATGAAACATAATTCTTTCGCTTCTTCATTTTATGAGTGATTTTTGAAACAGACGTACCACATAATTTTCTTTTCTTAATAAAATACCCACAATGAAGAAGCTTAATTCTTGCGATAAACAATTAACTTCTTGAAAGCTATTTTTATAATTTCCAGCTTTTAAATGGACTCCTTCACTCCCAGTTATACGGGCCCATGCGACAACTTTTTTAGTCCATTATTAAAGTAACATCTAAAGATCCACAATAATTTAAGTGGATAATTTCGGAAGCCCATTGCAGTTGTTCAATGGGTTTAGTTGAAGTTCGTTGCAATAAATTGCCAGAACGTAATTACAAGTAATGCGATTGGTAAATTTATTCGAAAATAATTCCATGTTTAAATTTCTTTTCTTGTTTTGAAGTTACCAACATTTAACTACATTCTAACATATTATTTTTAATATATTTTATTAATTATTCTCTCTTAAATATATTTAATATTATTAGTTTTATTTTAGAAAAAAAATGAAATTATGAAGAGAAAACTCATTAAATAAAACTAAAACCCACATCATCTTACAAAATCTAATAAAATTTAGTTAATAATAAAAAATGTTTAAAATAAAATCCAGCCGTTAATATATTTCCGTCTAGCTTACTTTTATCTCCAAACAAAACAAAAGGTACACCAATTTCTTACACGTGCATACTTATGTTATGTCGTCAAACTTTTAATTATATTTTTTTTGAAATAAACTTAAAAAAATTATTTTAATAAGTTACACGAAGAAATTTATTAAAATAGCTTAAAAAGAATTTATATAGGTCATAAATTATTTTCATGAATTTAAATAAATTTTCTATAAACTCTTCTAAATGCCCTTAAAAATCTTAACCTCTGTTAATTCCTGAGTTAACCATATATGGGACATTTATAATTTAATTAGAGGATTTTGATTGAAAATAGTGATTTATTTTCGTTTTTTTCAATAATGAAGAGAACCTCTCCTGACTGTAAGTTTTATTAAATTTTAAAAAGTTACATCTTACATGGGGGCTTTTTTATTGCCATTTTGCTGGTTTTCTTTCATTTGTCAGTATTATATTCTGGAACCATGTACTTTTGTAATAAGGCAGGCATTTCTAGTTTTCCAAGGGTGACCAATTATTGGAAATAAAGCAAAAATTGCATTTTGCACATGTTCTGATATGAGTATGCAAGTGCATGTTTCAATAACTGATATATCCATATGAAAACGATTGCTTCATTTGCTTGTTATTAATTTTAAAACTTTTTTTTTCTGAAAGAAAATTTAGGGGGGAATGACACTCTATTGTAGAAAAAGAAAAATCTTTAGATTCAAAAAGTAATTCGAAAAATACTTATATTTATCTTGTCCTAAGATAAGATAAAGAGACTAATGAATGTTTGAACTTGAGATCTATTAGATGCAAGATTTTATTTTATTCTATTCAGTCAATTTTTGTGGGATTAAACCGTTAAACATAAATAAATAATGTATTTTAAGTGATTTTAATCATAGCTTTTACATTGAAATGTGTATATATCGTGTAAACATTGGATAATTAAATTTTAGAGTTAGAAAAAGGGTAAGTCTTGAAGAAAATATCAACGACATTGTCAAGTTGCATAAGAAATTTTGTCGCCTTGTTTTAGAAGCCGTTGATTGTCAATCGCACAACTCATTGAAACCCCACACATGCATATTGCCTTTTTCCAGCTAAAGTGAGCGATACAGCTGTTTGATAGTTGGCTTCAGATCCAAAACTCTATTTTTATTATTCAACAAAATCATCTTCTATATAATTCGGGGCTTTATGCTATTACAACCAGTTCTTATATATTCCATTGAGTAATACACCAAATAATGTTTTTTTTTTTTTAAATCAAATAATTCACAATGTTTAGCTACAAATTTTATACTCGAAGTATTTTGTATTGGATTTGAATTATAATTCGAATTGGTTTTTATGTTATTTGATCATTTAAGACTTCATAATTTTTAAGTTAAATATGAAGTACAAGCTTCCTAAGTTATATAAGTATATTTTAGTGACATAATTTTTCTTGAAGAATTATATATTGATGCAATTTGAGTAAAAATAATTTTGTAAAACATCACTTAAAATATAACTATCCTGTGTTTTTTCCTCCCCTTACATGATATATATTAAAATTGTAATATTTTTTAAAGAAAATATTTAAGGTTAATTAGAGGAGACTATTTATATTTTATGATTAAATAAAATCAGCAAGTTATTAATAAGAAAATTTTCAATTAATTCAAACTATGTATTTATTCACAAATGTAAAGTTGTAAACAAGCCAATCATCCTTATTTGATATTAATTGCAATATAATTCATTGTACAGAAGGAGTATGAAATGATCAAGTAGTGATAACTAACACTTAGCACCACTTGTACTGAAAATATTTTAAAAAATAAATCTATTAGTTTTTTCCTCAATAAAAACTTTTAAAAAATGTAAAATTAAATATATGACCAGTTGATCAATTACTACAAAAGACAAACAACTGTTGTCTTCTTGATGATGATGGTGTATATATTATCTCCTCTCATCCCCACCTGGTAAGTGTTTAATCAAACATATACATCAACGAGTTTAATTTTTATGTGTTTTTAGTATACAAAATTTTATAATGTGAATCAATAAAAAACAATTACCATTAAAATAATTTTTTGAAAATCAACAAACTTACAATGTTATCATATAACATAATATAACAATTTGCGATTAAAATTACAAAATAAAAATGATTTAAACAGTCAATTGCATGTACTATTTATCTAATTTTCAATGGAATCAGCTGTCCTCTTAAAATCCTAATGAACATAAGGGAAAAGATGCAGTTCAAATTTGAACAAGAACAACCCAATGCCATTATTATTAAATCACAGTCTTCTAATGAACATATTCTTTCTCCAACTCGATAATTAATGAGCCTCTTTTGCAAGACCAAACGTGACCCACCAAACAGCGGAGAAAGCTTCCAATAATGTCTTTTATCAAATGATAATCTTTTGGAAACTTACTCACCGATGTGTGTCTCACAGTTTTTAAAAGCCAAAACCAAAACAAACAAAGTCATGAGCATATAAAAGCAACCAATAACAATAACACTCTTTCACCTGCCGTCATTAACACAAGATATTAATTACCACCGTCACCTATGTAACATTTTTATATTTTTATTTTTTCTGAGTCTAAAGTAAATAAAGAAAGAAGGAGGTGTTAGATAGTAATAGATACGCAGACAAAGCAGAAGGTGTCGCTATTGCATGTGGCCAGGGCGTTGAAATCCTACATTATTATTGCCCCACTTCACACTCCATGTGCCATGCTGCATTTCCCTGCTGGCTCGCTAAACCTTTCTCTCACATTACACAAGGAAAAAAAAGGAACATATTCACTTCATTTCAGTTACTTCACCAGAACAAAACACTAACGTTGTTGTTGTTGTTATTGTTGTTCACTTCACCAAGCATTCTTTTATGCTCTGACAGACACACTGGTTGGTTGACATGGATTCCAATTCCAAGGCCATTTTGGATTATGCTTTGTTTCAACTCACTCCAACCAGAACCAGGTGAGTTACGATCAGAAAAATCAAAATTTTCACTTAGTGGGGTGCTTTTGTTTTGACTCTGTGTGGTTGGTTGATGATGGTTTTCTTTGTAGATGTGAGTTGTTAGTGTTTCGTGGAGGTGTTCATCAGAAAATAGCTTCTGGGTTGTTTGAGCCTTTCGTTTCTCATCTCAAATTCCTCAAAGATGAGATCTCCAAAGGTGGATACTCAATTAAGCTTCTGCCTCCCAACAACGGTGCCTTCTGGTTCACCAGAGCCACGTTTGAGAGGTCATTGCTACTTTTGCTCATTTTGACTTTACCTTTTTGGCCTGTTAATGATTAATTATTCTTCATCTCTTCTTTGATCTCAAGAACTTTTTTGTGTGTTTTCTAATCAAATTTAGAGAGCCCGTGAATCAATAGCCTCCATAATTAAAGCCTCTAATGCGTACATATTGTAATGGAAATGGTATCTGAATAAATTTCGAATTTTTTTCATACAATTAGTATAAGAGGTACCATTTTCTACTCAAATTACTACCGAGTATATCTCTTCATGGACCTCTGAACAGTAAATGATAACAATTATTTACTACTTAGATTGGTTTGGAGGTTACTTTTTTGTTTTTGGTCCCTACTAATAATTATTTCACAGCCCATCAATTTCTTATTAAAGTACATAGCAGTGTCAAATCAGTGGATTGATCAAGAAATTCCAGCTCTTGAATGATTACTCATGATTTAATTATGGATTTTCTTTACGTGGTTTTATAGATTTAGAGAATAATGGTTCTTTTTTTTTTTTTTTTTTTGAGGGGGGAGGGGCTGGGAGTGGTTAACACTTTAAAGGTGACAAAAGAATCTATGGAAATTATCAAAAACTTAGAATCTTCTGTATTTGTATCCCCTGCTGCTCCATCCAGTACCTGCATTCTTTCAATTTAAGATTTATGAAGCTGATTTTGCTCTTTCTTTTTTTCTTTTTCTTTTTCTGTTGGGGTGGGGGATATTTTACAGATTTGTGCGCTTTGTCAGTACACCCGCTATTCTGGAGAGGTTTGTTAGCCTTGAAAACGAAATTCTTCAGATCGAAAGTTCTTTTCAAGCTAATGCTCTATCGATGTCCGTTGCAACTCCAGATGAAGGTATGGTTAGGATCGAGCTGCAACTTAAACATGTTTTAGGGATATTGCTGTATGAATTGCTTAGTGTTAGGTGCTAGAATTAAATTCCAACAACAGTACTTATTAGGTCAAACAACCATGAATCAATGAAGTAATATTGTGCATAATATTCCTTCACCTAATCATGAGTTGCTTGAATGAAGCTAGTTATTTAACTAAAATTTCATTGTGTATTAGGATCCGTGCCACAAGCCAATGGCATCACAAGGAGGTTAAGTGATTCTACAAAGGTATTTAATTTCTTAAAAGAAACGTTAGAATTTCTTAATAATCTCTCAATTTTTCTTAATTTACATTTTGTTTTTGCTTCAGTTAAATGACGTACTTGAAGGTGTTGACAATAAAGAAGAGGAAAACTCAAAGTAATTTTCTCTTCCGTCTTCAATGGTTGCTGTTGTTTGTTGATGAAATGTAATCTATTATGTTTCGCTAGTTCATTAGAAACATTTCCTAACACTTTGAATTGCGGTAATGTTTAGGGTTTCGCTGCATCGTCTGTTAGAGTCTCGAATAGCACTACTCCGGAAGGAGCAAGCAATGGCTTATACACGTGGTCTTGTTGCTGGATTTGAAATTGACAGTATTGATGATCTCATATACTTCGCAAATGCATTTGGAGCAGTCCGTTTAAGGTATGAACCGGAAAGATACAACTAACTAGTTCTTACTTGTAAACTGTAAAATGGAAACTATCGTCAATACTTATGATGTCAATGCTATTTTTCCTGCCTGTTTTTTTGAAAGTAAATTTATTTTCCTTAAAAGAACTTTCCCTTGCTTTTTCCTGAATTAAATTTATTTAACAATTGACCCTACTTTGTAGATCATGAAATTTCACTTGTCTAAGGGGATCCCTCTTTTTGCTATGGAGGTTCAACTACCTTTGGATGTCAGTTCTCTCATTCCTTGTTATTTAAGGATTATTGAGAAAATGAGAAAAAATTCTTGTGAATTTTTTAGTTTCCTTTAAACTTTGAATGCCATCCTTTATGTCAGACTTACTAAGACTATGCCATACATCAGCGTATCAGATTAGGGGGAAATTTCTATAAAACAAACCAGCTTTGTTACAATGAGATCTGCTACATAATTTAAAACTAGTATCCTATAGTTGTGGACCGGTGGATCCTGCCTCATTGGCATAAAACCTTTAGCTTTTAAATAAATTTTAAGTCTTGATATTTATTGTATGTAGGGAAGCCTGCATTAATTTTAAGGAATTATGGAAGAAAAAGCATGCAGATGATCTTTGGATAAAAGAAGTAGCTGCTATGCAGTCAAGCTTACCACCAGCACTCTCATTGTCTGGATCATCAGGAATTATACTGGCAAATGATATAACCACCCATAATAGCTCTAAGGACAGCATTGCTTCTGGTGACGAAAATGTATCTCTGGAAACATCGAGTTCTACTTTGAACAGAAAAGAAGGTATTCTTTTACCCTTTCTTCCTTTTCCTTTTCCTAAATTATATCATGTCTTAAGAAAATTATACAAACCTTTGGCATCCAAATCCAATCTCTGAATTTTAAATTAGATTATCATCATACTCAAACCAAACCCAATAATCAATTATATGCTATTCTATGCTTCTTTTTCTTGCATGTCATCTTTTAGATTTAGTGGGTTTAGCAACAAACATTTTTAGTTTTTCTTTATTTTCATTCTGTAAACTGTGGCTTGACTCATTACCTACAATTTTAGGCTAAATCAACCTGTTAAATGGCTTAAAATTGCTTGAAAACTCAAATAAGCTAATGTCAGGGAAATAGAAATCTAGGAAGAAAAGAAAACAAAAATAAGAAGATGATAATGGTTTTGTTGAAATCAGAAAGATCTTACAATATGTAAGACTTGCTAACATTGCTATTTTGTGTTTAGTTATGTAAGACTTGCTAACATTGCTATTTTGTGTTTAGTTAATTTCAAGGAACTAATTTCATTCTGAAGTTTAAACCAGGAATCTGCTCACATAATGATGTCTGTTGGATGTAATAAATCCATATTAAAGAGAGCGTAGAGATATCAGTTTTTGCTTCTATAAGCCATACGATGTTTATTTAATATCAAGGAATGTCGTGTGCAGATGTAAACCTGCCTACACCAGATCAGAAACCTTCACATACGGCAAATGTTCATATGCCAATGCCCTGGCCTTACAATGTACCTCCATATATGTATAATCTTCAAAATCCGCAAATGCCTTCATACCAAGGATATCCTATGACTAATATGCAGTCTGTTCCTCCTTACCTTGTACCAAATATGCAATGGTCTCCTGACCTGGGAGTGAATCAGAAATCATCAGCAACCAAAAGGGATAAATCTCACAAGAAAAGAGCTGAAGAATATGAAGACCAGCAGACGGAGTCCAGTGAACCTGATTCTGGGAGTGAATCTGATTCAGATAAACAGAATCACTCCAGTCATTCTTCGAAGGATGATCTGAAGAGGAAAAAGCACCGAAGAAAGTCATCTGGAACAGTTGTGATTCGTAACATCAACTACATCACTCCAAAAAGGAGAAATGGAAATGAGGATGGAGACTCTGATGAATCTTTAGAAGATGATGATGTCATCGATGAAGAAACCATCAAACAAAAGGTTGGTGTTGCACTTGAATCTTTGCAAAAGGTCCATAAAGGTGAAAAACGTGCTAATGGAAAAAAAGCAGCAGCGCGGCACAATGTAACTAAATCAAGTGATGCGACTGAGGAGGATCTCACTGAAAACTTGAGTGATGCCTCTGAAGGAGGAAACAAAAATGACAACTGGAATGCATTCCAGAACCTTTTGAAGATTGATGAGGGGACCGGAACTGATGGACCAGAAAGGATGCAGTCAATTGATGTCCAGGATGAACATTTTGTGTTGAGAAGCTCGGAAGAAAGAATGCCAAACGGTGCAAGTTCATCTCCAAACTTTGATTTCAAAGAAGTTCTGAAGAATCCTAAAGTTCCAAATGACTCCTTTATTGTGACTCGGAGAGATGGAGGAAATGAAGGTGGCTCCAAGCTGGATGAGTATGTAGACAACTGTGGTCCAGTTACAAAGAGCAGGGATAATATTGGTGAAGAAATGCTGTTATCACATAGATCAAAAGAACACGGAAATGAACTCGGTGATCCATTATCTACTTTTGCTGCTGACTCATTACAAACAAAGGGCAGAACAGCAGATGATTGGTTTGTTGTTGATAAGTTGGAAAAGATGAGGAGCCCTGACCCCTCAATTGTGCCTGCAGTGTTTGATGGTGATTACACTTCATCAGTGAACGGTCATTCCCAATACGAGAAAAGAAGTGAACGAACTCTCATTGACGATTCCTTCATGATACAGGGTCAATTGGTAGATAATGATCGTTCTGACTCACAATGGAAGACGGACTTAAGTATGGTTGCAGATCTAACTGCTGCCAACAAGCTTGAAAGTGATGCAGCTGCTTCTAATGAGAAGCGTGCATTGTCAAAGAACCAGGAGCCAAGTGACGACCTCTTTGTAGTTCTACAACGGGATTCTGGATTGGACTCTGTTGAGGCCTCACGGACAATGGACTATGAAATCGACTTTTCCTTCTCGGAGACTAATAGAAGATCCTCCATTGATGATTCTCATGACAAGGTGAATGACAACCTTCCTGTTAGTCCTGTAAAAACCAATGTGAGCAAAAGCAAAGTTTCTGGAACAAGAAGTTCTGAAAAAGATGAGAAGTCAAAAGTGCTGCGTGGTTCCTCTGGGAAGGGCAAGCCTGAAATCATGTCTAGGGCCAGAAAGCCAGCTCTCCCTAAAAAGCCTATAGTTCAGAAGAGCAAAAGGGAACAGGTATAGTGATTTGTCAATTCTTCAGTAGCATTGTTATATTTTGAAGATGCTTTGTTTTCCTACTTCATTTCACATAGCATGTATTATTAATCCTAATTCCTAACTCTTAATGATGTGTATGATGGTAAACAGGAAGATGAGATTAGACAGAAGATGGAAGAATTGCGGAACGAACGTCAGAGGAGAATCGCTGAAAGAACTGCATCCTCTGGTGTTGGTCGAGCCGCGACAAAGAAAGACCTAATTGAAGGTAAAACAGCAAGGATTTCTGCCAAGAGTGACAAGAATAAGGGAATCAGTTCTGTCAAGGTCAGGGGAATTTAGCAAGCCACACAGTAAAGTGTATTTAAATAACCGTTGATTAAAATGAAATGAATAGTTTTGTTTTCTATAAACTGTAAGTTATTGCATGTATTCAGTCTTATAATCTCAAAATATTTTGTTTTGTTTCACGGTTGTATATCTATAGATTCTTTATCAATTGTAGGTGAAAACTTGTCATAAGTTTTGTTGGATAAATAAATATTTATGTTTAATAGGTCGTGTGGATTGTATATCCCGGCATTCTTTCTTCTATGTAATGTATGAAACCTTTTATGAATAGTTTTTGTTTTTCTTCATATAATTGTGAATTTTGTTTTTCCGTTGTGATTCCATTGTCAGTTATACTACCGCTAGGAAAAATAAAGAGAAACAATAGAAAAATTCAGAACTTCTTTCTGCAGTGTTCTGATTTTTTCTCGAGTTTAATTTAATATAGAATGTGGATGTAAAATATTTTATGCAGACGTTTAATAAGATTTGACTATTTTGTCATGTTATTCTAATTATTAATATGATATGCTAACAAGGTAAATTTCTATTGGATGTCTATGTTACGCTGAGTGTTCATAAATTAAACTCCTTTTGGTCAAGCTGCAATGCTCAAATCTTTGTCAAGGCTTCGCATTCGCACAAGCCAATGGCCATTGAATAGCCTGCTCCGAATCCCCAAACCAAATACAGCATATACATTCAAGTATGAAAAGTCGTATTTGTTTTTTTAAAAATAGAAGGTAAATGCTGTAGTGTATAAAAGAAGTTTTCTACTTTGTCATTCAGGAATTTTGGTCAATAAAATTGTTAGACAAAAGACGAATTTGATTTTAACCAAAAAAGATCGTTTATATGTGCTTACATGTTAAGAAAAATAATCTTGGTTCCTTTCATATGATAGACTCAAAATTACAAAGCAAATAGAAAAATAATTGGTAGTTTTAAGGTGAGGGGAGATTCTCCTCATTCTAGAGTGGGGGCAAACAACCAACATCAATAAGAATTTATATATAATTGGATGGACAAATTGCTAAGTATTGGAGATTTTTTTTTTAATTCAAACCCAATTTCAATTCTTTTTGGCCTCTCAAATGGACGTTGAAGGCAAAGCTAGAAATTCTTGCTTTTCACAAAACGGTGCATTGGAATGTACTCCAACTGAATGAATGCAACGTGTACACAAACATGCTCTAAGAAAGTGGGGTTATTACTTATTTCATAACACGTTGGAACAACATAAGGAGCAGGAGAATTGGGTTTGGGAGGAAATTCAGCAACGGTTTGTACCTAGCACTCAAAACCAATGTTAAGTAGTTTGTTAAAAGTGGGAACTGAACAAAATTATTGAGTTGATTAAATATAGAAAATCCGAAGAGACATCTCAAGGGGTCGAAGCTGTTTAAAATTGTCTTATTTTTAGCAAGGAGCCTGCCCATAATATACTATACACTGTTACAGGAAATTAGTTACAACCCGCCTATATACTATACACTGGTATATTATGTTTTACTGTTTTAGTTCTCAACACAACTAGTTATATATTTTACTTTCTTTTTTTCTTCTTCATTTTTCTAATTAATTATTACACCTCCCTTTTGTGAAAAGTGAGTGGAAAACAAAATTACTCATCTTGTCTTTGATCATAAAAAAATAGTCATTTACCACATAGTATTTCATGGATTGATAGATTTATGGTGTTTTTTGAATTTGTCACAATTCTTTAACTACCATATTGTTCTGTCTTAAAAACAGGGATGTCTAGCTGGATAACTAATATGTTAATTTCGGATCAAAGAACTCTCTCTAAGATATCTATGGAAGAGATACCCCTAGGTTAAACAGATCACCGTGCACTTTGATGTCGATATAACGTTTAGCCAATGGGTGTGAGGTGTGTGCACAGTGACAACATATAATAGAGTCGAGAGAGAATGCATATACTTGTGAGCGTACCTCTTATTGTAAGGGTGTTACCTCTAGGTTAGTTGCTGACACTTCTTGATTGGATAAGCTAGAATCCCTGATTGTTGGGATTAGAATACCTGTTTCTTAGGATCTCCTCCAATGGCTGCTATGTACGTTGTTGAGATCCCCCCAGTTATTGTTGAGATTCTGAGCTAATGAGTCCTTACTGGGCCTCATCATATTAGACCCATATGCTGAGTCCGTAACAATTGTCCCTCCGCCCAGTAATCTGGTAGTCCGGGTTGTCGGGGTGTATACTATGTTGAACTCCCTGTGCATCACATTTGATTCTGACCGTGAATTGCCCTCAGACATTCAAGCCGGGTTGAATTCTGACCATGATTTTTTATTCCTTCTTGTGATTGTCATACATCCAGGTTTCGAAGTTTATCTATTTTAACGACAAATTTTTTCCCTAACCCGGATTATTATGAGAAAAGGCATACATCGGTACAACATTTATATCCTGAAGGGAATGGTCGGTACAACATTTTTATCCCAGAGGACCTGTACAACATTTATATTCCGGAGGACCAGTACAACATTTATATCCCATAGGACTGGTACAACAATTTTATCCCATAGGACTGATACAACATTTATATCCCGGAGGACCGGTACAACATTTATATCCCGGAGGACCGGTACGCTATTTATATCCCGGAGGGCCGATACAACATTTATATCCCAGAGGACCGGTACAACATTTATATCCCGGAGTACTAGTACAACATTTATATCCTAGAGGGTCGGTACAATATTTATATCCCGGAGGACCGGTATAACATTTATATCCCGAAATACCGATACAACATTTATATCTCAAAGAGCCGGTACAACATTTATATTTCAGAGGACCAGTACTTAAATCCGGTAGGTGACTTTATAAACATTAGAACTCACATTATTTAATTGTTGCTCCACCATTAGGTCTAACCCCCTAATTGCATGCATGTCTCGCATTTTCTTTCATCATTTCAATTTGAATATTCATTTCTGATTTTTTTATATTTCTTACAAAAGGTTTCAATTCTCTTGTAAATTATTCTATAGAATTATTTTGTCTTTTAATTATCTTCAATAGGTTTTCATTTTGAGCTGAACATGTCAGGTTGCTTGTACACGCTTTGTGAAGTTGTGGTTCGCACATCATGATGTTTATTTTATTTCAGATTTTCAAGTCAATATAAGCAAACCAATTAAGACATGGCTAATGTGAGATTATGTGGTTTGAAGCCTATGCTCTTTGGACGAAAGTCATGTGTTTCTGAGGTAAGATTCTGACCTTTTTCTTTTTTCAACACGGGGTTGCAATATGAGCAAATACATACAGACTAAATCTTATTAGACAAACTCAAAATCTGGATATTAGGATTTTAATACTTCTGACAAAGCCATTCCCATATATTTTGTCATTGTATTTTCCATGACATGTTATGTTCCTTGCTTCAATTTTGCTTAGCATCGGAATTTTTATGTTGTCATAATATCTTCCATTCATCAAATTTTCTTTTGAAAGGTGTAATCAGTGGAAACACTTAGAGAACCTTCATGAGATAGAATTATAGAAATTTTCGTTATCTAACGTTAAAAGGGCTCATTTATTTTACAAAATGTAGGGATTTCAATTTTAGCTATCCGAAATATTATTCAGATTTTATATATAGGAATCCTTCTCAAAGTTTAATATGTGCAGTCAATGAAAAGCTCTTCCACACCCAAGAAGTCTTCTATGGCTCAGAATGGAGGGAGGGTCAATTAAGTGGTCATTTGTTGGTGCGGACCAATTGATTTCAATGATGAAGGTCCATAAAAAGATCTGTCTTCAGGGACATCATGGACCTTGCTCCTCTGAATAGTTCTGCTTCCTTACATGAGGTACTTCATCTTTATGAATTATGACTTATTTCTATTAAATTGAATAATAAATAAATAAAAGATGACTTTGCCTACCTTTGTTTTTCATGCCATATTGCAGATGGTTATTACAACCTTGGAAGGCCTTCTAAGGATTTACCCGGGTATCATACCAAACAAAAAAGTGTCAGATATCAAGGACAAGTCTATAGATCAGGTTTCAACATGTAGCACATAAAACCATCCTAATTATGGTTACAACACAAATTTGTCTCCTAGAATAATAAATGTAGAAAATTTTCCTCTAGGGTCTTGCCTACTTCTGCCAGGCTTTAAAGTCTCTTGGAGAGTCTGGGATGATGAACAATGATTATATGGAAAAAAACAATTACGAGTTACCATCTTGTAAAAATAACACCAATATGCGGCAACTGGGTATGCTATTATCTCATTTTCTTATCAAATAGTTAATCAGAATTCAGAATTTCTGTCAAATATCTCAGTTGTTTGGTAGAATTTCAGTTAATTGTCATTTTATTTGTTTCGCAGGTGAAACTATGTCGGCCACACTTGATTGTTTGATTAATATTGCTAGTGAAAAGTTTGATATCATGGAAGATGACTCAAAAATTGGAAAATTGATGTCCAAGTCCAACTCCTTTTCTGATAGCAGCTATTCTCCTATCACACCAAAATCTGTCCTTCCAGAATCCATGACCCCAAGACATTCTAGTACCACACCACTTCGGTCTCTCAGAATTCAAGCTGTGGCAAAGCTGAACCCAATTGATTTAAAGCGCTTATCTTACCATATGTCACCACCACACATGGAAATCCATAAGTTAGAGAAGGAATCAAGTATAAGCATGGAAATAATATATCACAAAGCTGAAAATCATGGAAAAAACATTTCACAAGATATAGTTCTTCACTTAGACACAACTAGTGATCATGGGGAAACATATGATAAGCCTCAAGCAATGGAGGATGTGGAGAAGCTATCAGTATCTCCCAAAACATTAGAAACACCTACCCTGAAGAAAAAAGCACCAGGGTCCGTATCGTCGCCACCACCACCACCTCTTCCCACAACATACACTGTCCCATTACCACCTCCAATGCCAACACCACCATTGCTGCAGCCAAATATGGCACTGCTGCCACCACCACCACCGTCTTTGGGCTCAAGTTCAGCACTAGCATCACCGCCTCTACCACCAGTGCCTTTCAAAACTGGATTAGCTCCAGCACCTCCACCACCAATGCCACGAGGAAACGAAGCTGCTGCTCCACCACCTCCTCCACCTGGAGCAGGGAGATCCTTGCGGCCTAAGGCAACTACCAAATTGAAAAGGTCAACACAATTAGGCAACCTGTATCGAACCCTCAAGGGAAAATTGGAAGGATCTAGCCTCAAAGGCAAATCATTCGATGGGAGAACCGGTGCAATTGGAGCAGGAAGCACCGGAGGAAAACAAGGAATGGCTGATGCTCTAGCAGAGATGGCAAAAAGGTATTCAGTTTAGACAATCCACTGATCCAGACAATATTTTTGGTTAGTTTTCAAGTCTTCGAAACCAAATGTCTCACCACTTTCTTTTGTTATTTTTACTACTAGATCATCTTACTTTCAACAAATAGAAGAAGATGTTCAGAGGTACACAAAACATATCATAGAACTGAGATCTGCTATTACCAATTTCAAGACTAAGGATATGACAGAACTTGTTAAGTTCCATAAAGATGTTGAATCCGTTCTTGAGAATCTAACTGATGAATCACAAGTGAGTTTAGAAACTCCATTTATCTCCAATTTTGAATTAATGCACTACCGTATATATTATATTGATTGCTAGTTCTTTCAATACCATGATACTAAAGTTCTATTGCTATGTAGGTGCTATCTCGGTTTGAAGGTTTCCCCTCAAAGAAGTTAGAAGCTATAAGAATGGCTGCCGCGCTTTATCTTAGGTTGAATTCAATACTTTCTGAGCTTCAAAATTGGAATATAGTGACTCCCATGGTTCAGTTTCTTGACAAGGTTGAACGTTATTTCAATAAGGTGATTCAGGATCCTCAGATTAATTATCCCCTCAATGATGCCATTGTTTTTTTTTTTTTTTTAGTGTGTACATTCATTTCTAACTCACAAGACCAACATACAGATAAAAACAGAATTAGATGGTTTGGAGCGAACCAAAGATGAAGAATCCAAGAAATTCAAAGGCCACAACATCGAATTCGACTTCCACATCCTTATAAAAATCAAAGAAGCAATGGTGGATGTTTCCTCCAATTGCATGGAGCTAGCACTAAAGGTTAGAAAACAGTCACAAACCTACCCAATTTACTTTTGATCAAACCACCTTAGGATCATTTTGAATGATTAACTTTATGTTCATTTGCATAAAATCAATGCAGGAAAGGCGCAATGCTGCTGCTGCCAGAGGTTCAGGATCAAACATTAGTGATGGAAAAAGAAAAGGATATGCTAAGTTGCTTTGGAGGGCTTTCCAATTCGCATTTCGGGTCTATACATTTGCTGGTGGACATGATGATCGTGCTGACAAGCTGACAAGAGAATTGGCCAAGGAAATAGAGAGTGACCCCAACCAGCCATGATCTTGCACAAGCTTAATTTCTTGACATGCTTGATACTACAAATCAGCACTTTTGTTTCTCTTTCTGTTGGGAAGCTCTAAATCTTGGTTTGAGCAAAAGCAACAACAAAAAAAAAAAAAAAAAAAAACTTTTGCAGAATCGTGGTTTGTGACTTTCTCGGCTATAATACAATTCAAACAATATAGATGACTAAAAATTTGTCATGGTGAGGTTCTTCATCTATATACTTATAAAAAATCAGGGTTTTGCTTTTTTTCTTTTTTTTTTTTAAACAAGTCCATATCCATTTGTATATTAAATAACTGTTGGAGAAATGGAGTTATAATAGTATTTTGTTGGAGGTAGTCTTGCTTGATAGAGGAAAAATCAATTGCGGGAACTCTTGCTACTGGAAGTATGGAGCTAGACTTGGTGCTTCACAGCTCCCTTTAAATTGTTTTTTCCTCTATCTATTGGTGTTTTTAAGTAATGAATTTCTCGTTCTCAATTCGCACATAGTAAACTCTATTCTTTTGGAATTAATTACATTTCTGATTCCTCTAGTTTAGATTATGTGTTAATTTAATTTTTTAAGTTTTTTTTAACTAGGTACCTCTATCTTTAAACTTTACAAATATCCTTCCTTTATTTTTTTTTCTTACTTAACACCGTTAAATCTTCTTTTTTTATTAAAAAATTATCCAAATTGAATTGATTATTGTATTTTACTCAGAATTTATTAACCAAAATATCAAATTTACCCAAATTAAAAAATCTCAAAAATTTATTTTTGAAGAGCATAAATAATTAATCTTTAAAAAGGAAAGAAATTTAATATAACATTAAAAGTTTTAAAAAATTACTAATTAATATTTAAAAATAAAGAAAATTACTTATACAAAAAAGATTATAATAAGATATTAAAAGTTCTATTTTTTATACTGGGTAGAAGGATATTGTTTCGAAACCACTAATAACCCTAGTCTACTTCAGTTTGGGCTACACAATCTATTAGGGAATTTTTCTTCCCACATCAGTAAATCTCAAATACACCTACTAAAGAGAGTGAAAAATCTAAGTTACCATTCATCTAAAATTTTAAATACGGATTGTGAATCCATCTCTCCTCTCACACCATTTTTAACCTATAGTTTCACACCATTTCATTGTGTCTATGCGGGTTTCTCCTCCTCTTTTCTTCAATCCGTTCATCAGTTCCTCTTTTATCTCATCAATTTGTGCTTCCTCAATCCCTCATTCATCTCATCGTCCCGCTGTCATAGCTGTGATTACCACTCTCGCTTCTCCGTTGTGTATATTTTTACTATGTTAAACCCATACACATCGATATTTCACAGATGTAAAAAACTTATCTATGGACTGTCATTATCACCGCAACACCCACTACAAATTGAATGTAGGTAACAAACCATCGCCACAGTGCAACTAATAAATCACCATGAACTAAGGGAAGGAGGAGCTCAACAAAATAATAAGAAGAATACGAATGGTGTAAGAAGTTGAAAATGAAAGGAGGGAAGAAAAAGAAATACAAAAGAACAATCTTAAAAAAAAAAAATGGTATATTTAAAATCTACCGGGTGCATGAAGAAAAACCCTTTATTATGGTGTCCAAGCTTCATCCATTTAGCCCAATTAACATGCAAACTCATTTTTATTCATGATAACCACACAACTTTTTATTGACAGAATGATAATCACACTTAATTTTATATGATATTTATTATTTAAGTTGATTACATTAGACTAATATACAAGATATTTTTAATATATATATATATATATATATCATTGTCTTATGCTGAACGGAGCCGAGAAGCCCTACGCAGTACATGAGAAAAAACTGCAGGGAAGTTCCATTGAATGAATAATGGATCCAGATTCTAAAAACAACAATGCTTTTGAATATGCATGAGTAATCAAATGAAATAAAGCGGCTCGATAAGATCCCATACCGAGAGCTAACATCATATAACTCATCAGGATTAAAATAAAAATTAAATCTTTAATTAAGAGATTAAAATAAAATTAAGAACTAAAAATAATTAAAAAAACAGTATAATTTATAAGGACTGGAATTTATTTAAACATTTAGCCTATTAAAAACTATTATTAGCTTTCTCACAGTGGACACCACCATATTTTGTACTCAAAAGTGAAAAAGATGGTTAGCTACTGAGGTGCAGTA
The DNA here is from genome assembly GCA_007407185.1 of Glycine tomentella. NCBI lineage: Eukaryota > Viridiplantae > Streptophyta > Magnoliopsida > Fabales > Fabaceae > Glycine > Glycine tomentella. Next base: position 75,589 of record PYAF01004427.1, on the reverse strand, counting down.
CCAATTAGATTTAAATGCTTTTGTACTATTGTACTCTTTCTAACCAAGGCAGTAGTTCATGTGTACTACCGAGCTGAATAATTTTCATAATAATTTCAGCTAATGTTATATCCTATCTATATATGTTGAAGTAGCATTCCTTCACTACCAGTACCAACAAGCAACGAGCAGCAGCTAGCTCAATTTTGTTTTGTAGCAGTTTTTACACTTTTCTCCTAACTTTGAGAGCATGGCTAGCTTCTATTTTCTGGCCGGCTCCCCTTCTGATGCTAATAGTGCGTGGGTCACCTCATACGCGTTACTCTAACTTTGTACTAATTTTTTTTATCAGTTAATTAATATTAATTATTAATTTTTTTTGGTAAGAATGTTAGTGAAAGATTGGAAAATCAACCCTCTTTTTTTCTTTTTTTTTTCCTTCTCCCTTAAATCCCTTATGACTAAGTCACCAAGACAGTCACAGCGTTGAATTGTTTGTTGAGGAAATCAAGAAAATGGATTTGTTGCCGATGCCAGCAGAATAGAAGCTCCCCATGTTCTCACCGTTAGCAGAAAACGCGTGTTATATCACCCGTTCTTATCTGGATAAGACCACCAGGAACCATTCTCAAGTTTGCCAGCACCACCATCACTTATTCACTCTAGTATCCGGTATGGTGAGATTAATATATAAATGATAGATTTATACCTTCTCGGGATTTTTTTTTTTCTTTTGCTGAGTTCTCGGGATATTTTTGTCAGCAAGGAAATATCTTCACGTCATAATTTTGAGTTATGTGAATGCATCTATCAAATTTTGAGTTCTCGGGATATATTTTATATTGCATATTCCATTAAGGTAAGGATAAGGATGTGTGTATATATATATATATATATATATATATATATATATATACTGTTTTCTTCAGGTGATGATAACGGCTGCAGAGCTTCCGTTTACAAAAGTTTTGTTTGAAACTGATTGCATTCGCTTTAAGCAGGCCTGGGATCGCTCTATTGGAGGGGATTATAGCTATTTTGGAGGATTAGTTTCTGACTACACAGAATGAAATCTAGAAGTTTTGCAGCTTGTAGGCTCTGTCATGTTAAAAGAGGAAGCAATATAGTCTTTTTAAGTTAGCTTATAATTTTGATGAGCAATACTGGTTGGAGGAACATCCTCACCAGATTTCTGCCCTCCTTATCTGATGTATTCTTTGTTTCCACGTGATTGGTAGTGATAAATATCAGATTCTCTCTTAGAAAAAGGATAAGGATGTATACGTGTTATACGATTCCTTTATTATTATTATTATTATTATTATAACAAAAAGTAGGAACAAACGTTGTTAACTTGTTATCACTAAGCCTATCAATATATATATATATATATATATATATATATATATATATATATATATATTTATTTATTTATTTTTTTTTTTTTTTTTTGCCAAGACGCGGCAATGCCTCGGAAGAAAAATTTATTTAAAATGCACGAGGGAGAAAAAGCTACATCAGCTACAACGGGTAACATGATAAAATTAGGACTAACATCAAATATTCTAATGTCCACATCAATAGACAAATCATATTTTGCTAATGCATCAGCCTCCTGGTTGGCTTCACGAACAGTATGATTCAAAGCAAAATTTCTCCATTGTACTACACAGTTTTGAATTAGCTGAACTAATTGAAAGCAACAACGAGTATTTTTACAACCCTACTGAGAAAAGAAACCACATATTCAGGGTGTGTTTGATTTAGAGAAATGAAATATGATAGATAAAAATAAAAGAAAAATAATTTTAAATAAAAAATTTATTATGTTGTTTGGTTTAAGAAAAATAAGTAAAAATATAATATTTTTGGATCGGAGAAAATGATTTTTTTTATCATGTTAAAAAAAATTTGCCTAAAAATCAAAGGAAATCAATTTTGTTGGTCTAAAAACTATTTTTTTCCTTAAAAATTGATTTTACTGAAATAGAAAAATTTTAAGCTTTAGACCCACCACTTATAATTTTACTCTCTTATATCAAACTTTATCACTCCATTTCCATCTTCTATCTTTATTTCTTTCGGTTCAGCCGTACACAGCCTGAGAGTCAAACTCGATATCCAGCTCCTTAAATCCTCGACTTAAATGAAGAAGCACATATGCACATCTTTGGCGCTTACCGTACATAATTAAAACGCTTTAGTCTCGACTCTCCATGTTACAAACTACTAATAAACAGAACAGAACCATTATATATGAAGCACTGTAAACAAGATATGTATACTGATAAGTATTTTACATAACCTACTTTTTTTACACGCCATAGAAATGAATTTTATTTTCTTCTCTTTCCTTCATTTTATTCAACGATGTAATATTTTATATGGACGTGAAGGAAGGGTATAGAAAATGATAATCACATAGAAAATGAATTTTAGATTTTGAAATGTGATTATTTATGTATATCATTTTTTATACACTGATATATACTCATTGAAAAGTTTTTTTTTTTTTATATACATTTCTCCTTTTCTTATTATTTGAAGTGGTCTAACATGGGATATAATTATAATAATTAACTAGCTAGCTAGCACCTTAATCTTCACGATCCCATGCCTACTACAAAAAAAAAAAACGCTTACTTCCGAAGGAAAATATTCCATCGGTAACTCATCATCATTATTTATTTATTTATATATATATATATATATATATATATATATATATATAAAGAAGGAAATTTGGAAACCCTAATACTCGCTATTTCTCACTTCTCGACCTCTCTTTCAGTGTCTCTCTCACACCACTCACTTCCCAACCCATCGTCAATGTGCAGTGCAGTCGTCGGAGTCTCTGTAACCATTAATTCTCAAGTAAACATCACATAATCTGTTCCTGCATTTCACGATTTTTCTTCAACATTCTCGTTGTCATTTTTGTCAACTTTTTCTTCTTTGTTCTGCCTGAAAAAAAGTACTCCACAGATTTTTTAAGTTAGGAAAGAATTTCGTCCGTCAGAAAAACACTTCTTTTTTTGTAGTGTCCAATAGAAGTGCCACATTGTACGAGGCCATTTAGTGACTGAAAACTTCAATCGTATATTGACAAAAAAAAATTAGGATATATTAAGATATTTGAACACTCAATCATTTTATACATTTTTAATACTTATTATTTTTTTCATCGATTTTTCTATTAAATCATATCACATATAAACATATATTGTATCTATACTTTTCTTTATTTAATTTCTGTATGCGTCTTTTTATAAAGCATTTGGTTATTTACCATAATTTTCCAAACCTAGCACAAACCTAATCATGAACAGTGAAACAAGCCCGTAGCGCTTTTATTCAAACCTTTTCAATCCTAGTACCGTCATCCTAGCTCACTTGTGAAACTCTCTATCTTGATCCCACCAACGATGACATGCCTCTTCCCAAACTTGGGCACCAAAGTCACCACCACATGGTCATCATCTTCAGCACCCAAATCCTCCAACAACTACATCCCAAGCCTCAAGTTAGTCTTCATCTTCCCATGCTTGTGATTGTGCTTTTGAGGCACACTCACAAAGCTTCCCGCAAACTCAGTCTTGCTTGGCCCACCTGGCACATCATCTTCATCGTTAATATACACATCAAACTTCACACCCAAATCCCTCTCAAACTCAATCCCTTCTATCACCAACACCTCTTCTTCCTCTTCCTTCTCCTTCTTAGTCCTTCCCTTCTTTGGCCTCTTCACAATTACACTCGCACTTGAATCCAAAACCAAAGGAAACTTAGTAATTTGATTAGTTTCTTTGGAAGTCTCAGCAGCCAGTGCAGCACCAGCACCAACAGAACGAAAACTCCTTGCAACTACTCTTTGAAAAGCAGTGTAGGCTTAGCTTCTAACCACGGAACATCAACATCTTGGTAAACATATCCAAGCTTTCTAGTATCAAGACAATCTTTAGCCTTGACACGAACAAGGTTCTTGTTCTCATCGTAGAAAAGAAACCCAGATTCCAACCAATCAGGGTCTTTGATGTCGTTTCTCTTTCCACCAAGCGCTTTCCATATAGACCACATCCTATCCACATTAGCGTGGTGAGAATAGAAAATAGGGTCTCTAGAGCAGCATAGAGAATCCCCGTGTCCTCAAAGTTAGGTCGAGTGTTATCACCAGTCCATACGTGAACAGGAACATGAAGAATGTTCTCCACAGTGCCACCACCGGGATCACTATCTTCTCCTGCACGGTAAAGGCTACTGAAGAAGAGCGTTGGAGTCTTTGAACTTGACACAAGTTGCCGGTTCATGGTGTTAAAATTGGTTGATATTTGTTGTTGCGTTGAGGATTGGTCTTCAACGCCATTGTAGTCTAGGTCAACGAGTTTTGGCGGTTTATGATTTGCGTTTCTGAGGGAGTCATAAAGTGGTGACTTGGGATCAGTGTACATGGAAGGCATTGGCATTCCACTGGGGGAATCCCAGTTCCAAAACGAAAGGGCAAAATTTGGGTCAAGATCCTTGATCAAGCTTTCCAAGATTTTGTCATAGAAGTATAGGTACCAACGGTGGAAGGGAAAGAAGAGCCAATAGTTATGAACTTGAAAATCAAGAGAAGGGAATCCAACTTGGTGATATGCACCATCACAATAAGCACAATGAATGTTAGCTTGTTGTGTGAAGCTTCGTGGATCATTGGCAGGTAGGGCTTTTTCATGCGACGAAGGGCTTCTTTGTAATTTTGGAGGTATGTGGATGTGGCAATGGCATCAACCAAATGTGCAGCGGGTCTGACCTTAACATAGGGGTTTATTGGAAGTGTGAATTCTATGATGTTTGAGGAAATTGGGGGGCAACAATTGATTGGTTTGGCTCCAGGGGGAAGGTCAGGTGGACCACATTTGGTTACCCTAATTTTGAAACCGATTAAAACTGTAACATATATATTAATACTTATATTATTTTATTTACGATTTGAGTTTCATGATATTTTTATATATATAATTTCGTTTTTAGACGATTTTTTAAAGATATATTTTATTTAAAATAGATACAATTTTACATATTTTTATTGTATAAGGTTTAATATATTAATAAATTTGGTAGATTATTATCAGTGAATTTGTTTAATATAATTTTATTTAAAATATGATAAAAAAAATTAAAAATTAATAAAATAATATTCTAATAAAAATCACAAAAGTAAAACCTAACCAAATCTTAAAATATTGATTTAGTTTGGTTGAGATTTTATTTTAAATAAAATCGAACCAAATTAAATCACATATATTTTTTAAAATTGATTTGGGAAAATTTTCTATAAAAAAAATCAAACTAAACCAAGTCACCAATACTCCTAACAATTCCCGATTTTTTCTTTTCTTTTCCGGACCATGTTTATTTTATAGAACTATTACACCATTCTAATCTCACTGATCTGTGCAATTCAATAGTTCCAATTGCTATACTACGCAATAAAAAATTATATGTTTGTTGGAAAATAATTTGAATTTGTAATTTTCAATTTCTTTGATATTATTTAAATTTAAAAGGGTATTATCTTATTTTTAAAATATTATTTAAAATTAAAATATTATCTGTAAATTATTATTATTTTCTCTTAAAATTAAGAGGCTAAGTATATAAGTTTTTACGATGAGAAGAATCACTCTATAAGTGACAGAGAAATTCATGTGAAGAAAAGCATAAAAAAGAATCATTAAAGGAAATAAAAGATATGATCTTTTCAATTTTTGATATGGAGTTGTCTTTTTTCTTCAGTTACATGTTGTCTCATCATTATATGAAACGAAAAGATGTGTCTTTATCAATAATGTTGTGTTACCAAAAATATTTCTTTTTTATACAAAGCTCAAATCTACTATCTTCCCTAAAGAAAATCAAGCACTTTGCTTTTTGAAGATGATAAGGATGACAATTAAGTAGTATCTCTGGCCAGTTTCTCTTTAGTTTTGGAAAGCACTTTGTTTTGGTTTTGTGCAGATTGCATACAGTTGTTGTTATCATGTTGGGGTGGGGAGTTTTAACTCAGTTTGTATCTGTATTGAACGTGATTTTACAATTTTCAAACACTATATTGAAGCTTTTTTTGTTGAACAGGATTTCAACGCTTATAATTCAAACACATCCTTAGTCATTTTAGTGGTTGTGGTTTCTTTTATCAGACTTTATTTTTATCCTTTTTTTCTGAATATTTTTATTTTTATCCTTGTATATACATGTATTAGACCCTCTACATATGGTGATCTTTGGACATGCTAAGGTTAAGCTCATCTTTTAATAATAAAATTCATTTAATTTGCTCGATAAATTATATCAACATATATTAATTGTAACGCATTAAATTAAAAAGTAAAAATATTTAACAATATTATATTAATATTAACATTATATATAACTAAATTAAAAATATTAAATTTAAATTATTTTTTTATAAAAATATATTTTAAGATAAATTATATCAAGATAAATATAATATCATATTCTATTCAATATTATTATTAAGTTGATTTTTATATAATTAAAACAGAATTTCTTTTAAGTTTGTTTTTTTTATAGACCAAAGATATATTTATTGAAAATAATCGTGTTTGAATTATGTGGGTTTATTGTATATAGATAACAAAACTTTTCTCTAAATATAAAATGTTGTTGCGAGACTTAAACTTGAAACAACATGTTAATTAGTTGGAAAAATCCAATATTATTATTGATGCATAATATATAAATCTTATTTTGGTTGGTAGCTGTGTTTCTCTAATCTTTAATTTTTGTTGGTACATACTCTAATCTTTAATTAGCATAACTTGTGCTTAAGATTAATTATTTATGTTAATAAAAATTTAATGTTGTAATTTTTTATATAAAAAAAGTAGATGTTTTTAGGCAAAAAAAAAAAATAGTTATAATGGTTTGTGACAATTTGAAGAATAATTTGAATTGATCTTCAAAATACATCCTATCTAATTTTAAGAAAAAAATGAATATGTCAAAATTAATTATACACCTTATTAAATTAGTGGGACACGTGATGAATACTTCATTGTTAAGTTTCCTTAACCAAACTCTTCAATTGGTTTATATTTGATTTCGACTTTTTAATGTAAATTAAGATAAGGCTATATCCTAGTTTTGACTTTAGTATTTCTCATTCTTTTATTTTGACTTTTGCATAGTTTATTGTTTTTGAACTTTTGTTTCCTATTAGTGTTTTTGTCATTATCGGCTTTTTTTGTTTTGGAAATCAGCTCTATTTTCTAACAAGTCTGATATATATATATATATATATATATATATATATATATATATATATATATAATAACCTAATCAAAGTATTCAAAATTAAATACAGTTGCGACAATTAAGGGATTTAGTTAATTGGGAAGGATTTGCGAATAATTATAATCTGATAATTGTTTTTTATTTTTACTGAAAAAATAACTTATTTAGTAGATCATGATGTGTGAGTGGTAGTAAACTTTTATATTAATTCTTATTGATAAAAAAAGAATAAAAACTTATTTTTATTACACTTATGACATGTACGTATTTTATTTTATGTATAACAATCTTAGTTATGATTATAACTATTATATACTTTTGAGTCTAATCGAGAAAAAGAATAAGCATTTTTTAATATATTTTTCTAAACTAATTCATATTTTTCATGTTTTATCATTTTTTGCTAACTTTTTTAATAGTCTCTGCGCCCTTAAAAACAAAGCAATAAAACACAATCAATTTAACATTTAACTCAATGAAATAACATAAAATAATAACGAATACAAAGAAATAACAATAAAATGGAATCATTTCAATCACTTTAGCTTCAAGTTGTGCACATATAGGGGACATTTCGTCTGAAACTTTGTGCCTATATACAGTATACAAATAAGTGGCGGACCTACAAGTGTTTTTTTGGGCTAATTTTTTAAAATAATATAAATTAAATAAATATTTAGGAAAAGGGGGTGAATTTGAAAATATTTAGGGAAATGGGGTGATGAAACACGCCCAGCTGGGGCGTGTTTCACCTGGTGGCGCCACGTGGCAGTTCAAAATGGGCGTGCAGGGTTTTCGCGATTTTTCGTAAAATTACGGAAGGCGATATCTTTTGATCGGGACGTCCGATTGACGCGAAATCGGTGGCCACGCGCTCGAAATGGAGAGGAGAAGCCGCTGGCAAGTACCCAAAGGGGACTTGCCCAAAAATATTTCCCAAACGAGGCCTCTAAGTGCCTCAAAAATGCGATTTTGTCTTTCAGC
>PYAF01004427.1:18878-65964 GCA_007407185.1 Glycine tomentella | reverse complement strand
AACAGCATGCAATTCACTAATTGATTAAATAAAAAATCAAAAAACGAGCAATTTTTTTGGAGGCTGAAAGACAAAATCGCATTTTTGAGGCACTTAGAGGCCTCGTTTGGAAAAAATTTTTGGGCAAGTCCCCTTCGGGAACTTGCCAGCGGCTTCTCCTCTCCATTTCGAGCGCGTGGCCACCGATTTCGCGTCAATCAGACGTCCCGATCAAAAGATATCGCCTTCCGTAATTTTACGAAAAATCGCGAAAACCCTGCACCCCCATTTTGAACTGCCACGTGGCGCCACCAGGTGAAACACGCCCCAGCTGGGCGTGTTTAAACACGCCCCATCTGGGCGTGTTTCATCACCCCATTTCCCTAAATATTTTCAAATTCACCCCCTTTTCCTAAATATTTATTTAATTTATATTATTTTAAAAAATTAGCCGTTTTTTTGTCCGCACTTACATGCACAAACATTTTTTTTTTTAAATAATAGCTTAGTTAAAAGGATTAAAAATATCCTACCTTTCTTCCTATGCGGCTTTGTGCTGAAGCAGTTACGTCTCGATCTCACCTCCTCTATCGACTGCCACCGTCGACCACTCGGTCACCAGAGTCTCCTCGTTGACATCGTCGGCCACCGTCACGCAACACCTTCGATTCGTGACTTCGCATTCCCACGTCGACACCGTTGTCAATGGCTTCATTTGCTCCCCCCGTCGGCAACGGCTTCATTTGCTCCCTTGGCCTCGTCATCCACCGCATCGGCATCCGCGACTTGTCAGTAGCAAAGGTTGTCACTCTCGACTTATTTCCATAAACATTTTCAATCAATCTCTAAATCAAGGTTCACAATTAATTACCCTTTTCAATTCTCAGCTCTCGATTTCTATTCTAAAACCACATTTTCTGCTCTTCTATAGTTTCTGAAATCATAATCATTTATTTTGAATTACTTGGATTTTGGTTGAACACCATGTGTTTGTGAATATGCGTGAAAGAGAAAGAAAATTATGTTTGGTTTATAACAGGAAAAGAGAAAAAGTAAAATATTCTCATGAACAATTAAAGCAATATTATTCCATTACGAAATTTGTAGCAAAAGAGGTCTCAAGTAACTTCCAGTAATTCCATGAATTAAAATCCTTCTTCAACCAATATTCAGCGTGAATAAGGACAAAAAATAAGGTATACATCACAAACAAATCTTTATGAGTTTGTAGGGAATAAAATTTAGAGAGTTCTTTTAGAAGGAAACCTGCTCAGATGAGTTTGTAGGAGGGAACATTCCATTCACGAGAGAATGTAGAATTTTTTATTTATCATTATAAATAAAATAATGATGTATAAATATTTCAGAGTATATTCTTATATTTATTTTGAAGAATTAGTAAAATTTTAATATTTAATATTTGATCAAACTATTATATGTATTTTATTACAAAAATAATTACATAAAATATTGATTTATTTTTTTTTTTTACAAAAAAAATTTAGAAGTGTTGCCCCAAATCCCATCACTAAGTATGCGAATATAAAAATATTTCTTGAATCCGCCACTTATACAAATAACAGAATCAACATAAGAGATTAACATGAAAATCAACACAAGGCTAAAAATTTAAAAACGGAACCAAATATTAAACAAAATATCTGATTTGTCAATTTCCAATTGAATTGTCAAAAGAAGAAATATAGAAGAGACAAACTTATAAACTCCTTGAAACCTCTTGAATAATGACAGCAGGGAATAATTATCTACCTGAGTTGTCAATTTCTAATTGGGGGACATAAAGGAGGGAGGGAATGGCGACAGCAGATTTTGATCCGTGAATGGAGAAATTAATGCTAATTAAGGTTTCTTATATCTGAGACTTTTCTGAGGAGAAAAAAAGTAATTAAGAGGGTGTCTGTTTTTAATGCAGAGTGCAAGTATTTTCTCTTCAGGCAGGGAACTGCTGCTCAAATTTTCCTTCCTTTTGTTAATTTTTTTTTTTCCCATTCTTTCAACATTCAGAAAACGCATTTCCTTATTCAGCTTTTTTTGTAGCATTCTCTTAATTATAGTTGTTGTCGACGTGTTTGAGTATGATATAACATTGATCTCCATTATCTTTTGTTTTCATGCATGAACTTCGAGCATGCTGATTAACCGTTTTTATATTTTTCCTTTTATTGGTCTTTGAACCAAATTGCATAAAATTACTGTTCACCTGAAATGAATGGATAATACCTTTTCTAGATTAAGCTATCGTTGAAGTAGTTAAAAAATATAAATAATAAAAAAAATTATGATTTATTTTAAAAAAAGTGATAAAAAAATAATAAATATATCGAAAATAAAATAAAATATAAAAACTAGAAATCAGAATTTAAAAAAATGATATTTTAAATAGTGTTTAAAAAAATACTGAAATTACTAAAATAAAATAAACTTGTTTATGGTATAATCAAATGAGCTGTAAAAAAATTAGAAACTAATTCAAATGTTTAGCCGAATATAACCAATTTTATATCTTATATTTTGTTATTAATTTGTTTTTCTTATTTATATTTATATTTATATTTTATTTTTTCTTTACTTTTTAATTAATTATTTGTTTGTATTTATCATAATAAAATTAATTAAGTGTTTACAAACATTAACTAAAACAAGGGAAATAGTGCGATATTAGTTTACACCAGCACACAAATTAAATTTACTCAATATAATATTTAAAGTGTTTAAGTTACAGAACTAAAACTGGAAAACAATTTTTTACTCTTGACAAGAATCACAAGAAAAACAACATATTATTTTATTTATCAAGTATTCTCATATATATGATATCGCTGTAAATCAGCATAAGATAGGCTATTCCAATGCAGAAACCACGAATTTATTGTACATGAACTATACTATCTCCCTTCGAATCACTCGCGTATTGGGAAATGCTTTTATAGGACCATGCATTACCACCATATTATATATCCGTATTACTACCATATATATATATATATATAAGCAGTTATATAAATAATTTTATTTTAATCTGCAATAAACTCTATCTTGATGTTTCTGATTTTGATGGGACCTTTCCCAAACCTTGGAACCAGCGTCACCATAACACTATCATCATCTTCTGCTCCCAAATCTTGCAACAAATCCGTTAGAACCAGCTTCAAAGAACTAACGATGTTCTTGTTATTATGCTTATGCGAGAGAGGCACACTCACAAAACTTCCTGCAAACTCTGAATTATCTGGTTTGATTAGCTTATAATTTTCACCATTAATAATCACATCAAATTTCACAGGTGTGTTCTTCTCAAACTCAATTCCTTCAACCACTAGAATCTCCTCCTCCTTGCTCTTAGACCTCTTTGGTCTCTTCACCATTGTCGCCACAACTGAATCCAACATCAATGGGAACTTCACATTCCTTGAAGTCTCAGCAACACGTGCTACAGTACCAACCCTAGACCTTTGCGGTGTGGGCCTAGAGTTTGACCATGGAATGTCTACATCTTGGTAATCATACCCTAGCTTTCTCTCGTCAAGACAATCCTTAACCTTTACACGCACAAGATTTTTATTCTCATCGTAGAAGAGAAACCCAGATTCTAACCAATCGGAGTCAGTGAAATCTCGCCCACCAAGATTCTTCTTCCATATGGACCATATCCTATCAATATTAGAATGGTGAGAATAGAAAATGGGGTCTCTTGCAGCCGAATAGAAAGTACCCATGTCCTCAAAGTTAGGTTGGTTGCTATCACCAACCCAAAGATGAACAGTGCCATGTGGAACGTTCTCTAAGGAGCCAGCACCAGCACCAAGGCTAAGCTGATCATCCCCAGCATGGTAAGCATCTCCAAGGAAGGACGTGGGAGTCCTTCCATTAGACACAACTTGCCTATACATTACGGTGAGGTTGGTGGAGATATCTCCACCAGCACTAGGATTATCCACATTGTAGTCAAGATCTATGAGTGTTGGGGGTTGATGATTGGCACTGCGGAGAGTGTCGTAAAGGGGTGATGTAGGGTTTGCATAAATGGAAGGAAGTTGCATGCCTTGAGGAGAATCCCAGTTCCAAAATGGAATGGCAAAGGTTGGGTCATTGATCAAGCTTCCCAAGATCCTTTCATAGAAATAAATATACCATCGGTGGAAAGGGAAGAAGATCCAAGAGCCGTGCACTTGAAAATCAACATTAGGGAATCCAACTAGCTTATATGCACCTTCACAATAAGCACAATGAGCGTTCGCTAGTTGGGTGAAATTACGTGGATCATCAGATGGGAGGTTTTTCATGAGGTTTACGGCTCTTTCGAATTTGGCTACATAGTCATCATTGACCAAATGTGCGGCTGGTCTTACCCTCAAGGGTTGGTTAGAGGGAGGGAACTCGAAATCTATGATATTTGTAGAAGAAGATGGCAGGGGGCAACAATTGGTTGGTTCTGCACCCGCGGGTAGGTTTGGTGAATCGCATGTGGTTATGTCCGGGGATAGTGGTGCAGCAAAGGCAAAAGGGTTGTTGTTGTTAAGAGTAGCAGCACCACAAAATCCTCCTAAGCCAAGTAGAACGTTTCTCCTATGTCCTACAATATGTGGAGATTCTCCTTCGGAAGGGTTTGGTGTTGGATTGTTTTGGTTTCCACTGCATGTCACTCTTGGAACGTGATGGTGTTTTGGTTTTTTATATTTAGTGGATTGGAATTGTGAAAATGGATGCAAGGAACAAGGGGGAGTGGTGGAGTAGGGAGAGACATTGTTGACCGTGGACACGAAAGAGAGATGAGAGATAGATGCCATTTTTTAATTATCTTAAAAATTTAGACCTTCTCAGCCCTTTTTATAATGAACTCATGATGAAGAACTTTATCTCTTGAAGTTGCGTGTGGTTGATAATCCACTAACACAAATTTCTAACAAGAGCAGAAATAGTATGCTCACATTTGGCTAATCCAAATCCAAATTTGTAGCTGTTAATAGATGAATTTGGGGCAAGAAATTGATTTTTTTTAATGTGAGCTAGAAATAAAAAGAATGGAAAGTTTTTCACTACAAGAAATTTACCTGTTTTGCGAAACTTGAATTTGAGAGTACGTTTTAATGTGAATTGCAACCGTGAGAAGACTTTTGCATGCGAATGTAACTCCTTTCATTATTTATATTGTGTAGATATTCCACCAAAAAAAAACATCTAGATATAATTTATAATAAAAAATAAGTAAACAATTTATTAATACTAAAGAACTTGTATGCATATAATTTTTTACTTTTGATAGTGAGTAAGATCACAATTATGATTTGATTTAAGAGTAGTAGGTAAGAGATTTCCAGTTTAAAAAGTGAAAGACATGCAATTTTTTTTTTTTTTATAAAGGTAGCATTAGTTAGGAGTTGAATTTATAATTTTTTCTACTTTAATTATTATTTATTACATCAGCTTCCTAACTATGGGAAGACGTACACCTCTCTATTTCCTAATTACAGCTTCCAAACTACTAATTTCATGAACTAGCTTTTATGAGAAGAATTTCATGAACTAGCTAGTGTACGTTCTATCCTTTTTGTGACCAAGCATAGCATAATCAAATAAAATAACGTATAGTTATAAACACTGACTTATTTAATGACAGATATCAGGGAGAACATATATCAAAGTGAACTTTAGCTAAATTAACCCAAGAAAAATGACAAAGATATAGGATACTGAGCGAAGAATATTCAGTGGAAGTAAATAAATCACACCATATCTGACGTCCAAAACCAAAAGGAAAACTGACATCTAGCGAAATGTAAGACCCATAATTGATATCTATTGTTAATTTGTGAATGAAACTTGATCTTTAAAAAAATATTGGATGAAAGGTGAAACGTATAATAAGATGTATAGTGAATTCATACTATATATTTTAGGAAACACAAGGTAATACTACAAAGCATTTGGTAAATAAACAAAATATAGTATATGGCTTCAAAAACTTTAGAAACGTACAAATTGTTCATACCTTGGCAAATGTCTTGATGATAGACAAGAGATAGAGATACTTCGATATATGTCACTTCTAAATCTAGTTTCTTCTAACTCTAATTACAGTTCTCTCTAACTTATCCTAACTAGGGTGGCAGCAGGATGTCGAATTTTCTTTTAAGAAAATAAAAATATAAAAACAGGGAATCGCTCACCAATATGACTATTTTTTAAGGCTTGAACACTAGAGACCTTAAAATGCCGCATGTCTATTTCTTTAGTTTTTGATCCGGGTGTTTTTTTTCCTACACTTGATATTATTTTGAAAATTGCACCTTTCATTTTGTTTTTGAATTTTCAAAAACAATATGGAAGTGCATAAAGCAATTCAAAGGCTGACCTTTCTATCTTTTCTATAGATTTTTTTATCACTGAATCTTTTGTGTAGACTTATACTTTATTTTTAGGGTAAGATTTTGAATTTAAGATTTAATTTTTATTAGATTTTTTAATAAAAAAAATATATGGATTTTCAACATAAAAAATGAGTTTTTGTGAAAAAATCCTTAAAATATAAATAATATTAAAAAAATATATTTTTTTTCTCTCTTTAAGATCTCAATATGAAATTTATCATTAAAAAAATGGAAGAAATATTAAAGATCTTCAATTCTACTTGACATTATAGAATCTACCAAAAAATGATTTAAGATTCCAATTTAAAATCTATCACTAAACATATTTTTTTTAGGCCTATTTTATCTTTTTTGCGAAAAAAAAGTAGCTAGAAAGGTGTTTTTGACTCATTAAATTATTGTTTCTTCTCTTATATTTAAGGTTAATGACACATTAAGACTGGTAGAACGTTAGAGTAACTAATTATGTTTGGTTCCGAAGGGTTTTCTTACTGTCAGTTTCTTGGAAAACGCATATTATATATCGGATTAAATAATATTATCTTAATCAATCATTTCAGAATAAACTCAAAAAGTTGCAGGAACTTAATTTTAATTAACATAGACTAATTATTAATAATTTCCTAAAATTCTTCATTGTTTGCTCACTTTAATTGTGCCACCCTACGGTGTCAGTTTAATAAACACAATATAGGACGTTTTATGTTAAACTTTGCAACTAAATCATACAAAAATTCATAAAACCTCAAAACGTTACTTTACTTAATTATATTTTCACAGGAATTTAAATTTAAATTTCACTTTTAATTATTCTTAATCACTAACTCACATATTATGAAAAGACAAGTCTTAAAATTTTCTCCAACAAGAAAAACTCCGTAATTAAAATTTTGCTTATTTATGAAGAGACATGCATAAATATTATATCCTTCTTAATGTAACTCTATATCTTTCTTGAAGTCCTGCCGTCATCTTGCCTTTCCGTTGGTATTATTAAGATTGTCCAGCTTCCATGCTACACGGTCTCTATACTCTAATTAGGCGAAAAACCACTTTAGTAGACTTCCCTTGACTTATATTGTACACTAAACTTTAAAATGTGAATAGAATTTTCAAAACAGATTGTTTCCATATAGATGCTATTAATTTCCATATGGTATGCTATCTGATGGTGAAAACCCTCCAGGCTCCAAAGTCCAATGGTTGTGATCGTGCATGCATTAGATTACACCACGTAAGAATTTCTCTATAAAAATTCAAGGGGAATAAATTGAGGGGAGTAATTAGCTAACTTTTTTTTTTTAATCAGCCAATCAAATATTATAAAATAAATGGTACCAGAGATACGGAAAGTTGAAGCGTAAGTGTAACATTACAGGGGTAATTAGCTAACTTAAATCTAAGTACGTACCATGCATGAGACGTATTGTAATATATATATATATATAAACTAAATTTTCTAATATTATGTAGAAGTCAGGTTAATTTTTTATTTTAAACCAATATAAGTGTAATATTAACTAAAATAATTTATCAGGATTAGTGAGATCGATATTTATTTTACGCCAGCAACAAGCATACATATAGTGCGCATGCGCATTCACAAATTTACTCAATATATGCATTTAAAGTGTTTAAGAAACAAACTTAAAAGTGGTAAACCATTTTTACTCATGGGAAAATCACAATTAAAAACAACATTATTTTATTTATCAAGTATTATTGAATCAGCATAGGATAGGCTATAAATTTCAATACAGATTAAGTCACAAATTTACGGTATAGAAAATACATTATATCACCTTGTGAGTTACCCACGTCATAGGAAACTAGGAACCATATATCACCACACAATCACATACATACATGTATAAGTGGTTGAAGACTTGAAGTATATATCTATATCTATATATATATATATATATATATATATATAATTTTCAATCCGCAAGAAGCTTTATTTTGATGCCTCTGATTTTGACACGCCCTTTCCCATACCGCGGAACCAGCGTCACCCTAACACTGTCATCATTTTCGGCTTCCAATTGTTCCAACAAATCCGTAAGTCCCAGCCTCAAACAAGTAATGATGTCCTTGTTTTTGTGCTTGTGTGAATGAGGCACACTCACAAAGCTTCCTGCAAATTCTGTATTATCTGGTCGAATTTGCTTATCATCTTCGTCATTAATAAACACATCAAACTTCACAGGTGTGTTTCTCTCAAATTCAATCCCTTCAATCACCAAAACCTCTTCCTCCTCTTCCTTCTCCTTCCTGCTTCTCGACTTGTTTGGCCTTTTAACCATTGTGCTCACAACTGAATCCAACACTATTGGGAACTTCACATTCCTTGAAGTCTCAGCAGCATGTGCTGCACCAACACCAAAATTTTGTGCTAGTGCAACCTTTTGAACCCTAGACCTTCGCGGTGTGGGCCTAGAGTTTAACCATGGAATGTCTACATCTTGGTAAACATACCCTAGTTTTCTCTCGTCAAGACAATCTTTAACCTTTACTCGCACAAGGTTCTTATTCTCATCGTAGAAGAGAAACCCAGATTCTAACCAATCCGAGTCAGTAAAATCCCTTCTTTTCCCACCAAGCGTTTTCCATATGGACCACATCCTATCAATGTTAGAATGGTGAGAATAAAAAATGGGGTCTCTAGCAGCCGAATAGAAAGTTCCCATGTTCTCAATGTTAGGTTGGTTGATATCACCGGTCCATAAATGAACACCGCCATGTGGAACGTTCTCTACGGATCCAAAACCCGGGTCAGGCTCATCCCCAGCACGGTAAGGATTTCCAAGGAACAACGTAGGAGTCTTCCCATTAGACACAACTTGCCTATACATTATGGTGAGGTTGTTGGAAATTTTTCCATTGGAAATAGGATCCTCGAGATTGAAGTCGAGGTCTACAAGTGTTGGGGGTTGATGATTGGCATTGCGAAGAGTGTCATAAAGGGGTGATTTAGGGTCTGCGTAAATGGAAGGAAGTTGCATGCCATCAGGAGCATCCCAGTTCCAAAATGGAAGGGCAAAGGTTGGATCATTGATCAAGCTCCCCAAGATCCTTTCATAGAAATAGAGATACCATCGGTGGAAAGGGAAGAAGAGCCAAGAGTTGTGGACTTGGAGATCAAGGTCAGGGAACCCAACTTGGTGATATGCTCCATCACAATAAGCACAATGAACATTGGCTTGTTGGGTGAAATTACGTGGATCATCAGAGGGGAGTTTTTTCATGAGGTCAAGGGCTTTTTTGTATTTGGCTAGATATTCATCGTTTACCAAATGTGCCGCTGGTCTTACCCTCAAGGGTTGGTTAGAAGGAGGGAACTTGAAATCTATGATTTTGGAAGATGGGGGGCAACAATTGGTGGGTTTTGCACTCGCGGGTAGGTCTGGTGGACCACAAGTGTTTAGGTCTGGAGGAGATATTGGAGCTGCAAAGGCAAAAGGGTTGTTGTTAAGAGTAACTGCACCACAAAGCCCTCCTAGGCCAAGTAGAACATTCCTCCTATGTCCAACAATATGTGATAGTTCTCCTTCGGATGGGTTTGGTGTTGGATTGTTTTGGTTTTCACTGCATGTGATTCTAGGAATGTGATGGCGTTTTGGCTTTCTATTTTTTGTGGATTTGAATTGTGAAATTGGATGCAAGGAAGAAGGGGGAGTGGTGGAGGAGATTGAAGAGACATTATTGACTACGGACACGAAGGAAAAAGGACAGTTAGATGCCATTTTTTATGATAAAAGTTCAGGCCTTTTCAGCCTTTCTTATAATGAAGTGGTCATGAAGAACTTTATTTGATATGACGTGTGGTTTGTGATCCCTAAAGCAAACTTCCAACGAGAGCAGAAACAATATGCTGACATTTTAGAATGGGGATTCAAATCGGAGGCTGCTAATTGTTGAATTTAATACCAACGTGTGCAATTTGACCTCTAGCGGCTAGCTTGTTGTACTAATATATTAATATCTGACGTTTAGGTACTTCATTTAGATTTCCTTGGCATCTATCTAAAGTCCAAATATACATATTCAAATCATAATGGTTTACACGCAACGTCAAAGTACGTAATCTTGAAAACTCTCACGAGACTTGTGAGAATAGTATGCATGCATGAATTCAAATACTGCATCGGTGAAAAGAAGTCTTCTGCATCCTGAATGTAGTTTTCTCGAATATTTACAATCATTATGTTTTAATATTCTACAATTGACCTTTAACATATACTATAACTGTTTTTTTTTTTAATATTGCTTTCTCTTTTTTGTTACACCGTCTATAATGTTGTTTCCTTAATTATCTATTTTTCGTTACAACTATTAATTGGTGCACTACTACACATGAATTAAGGAATGTTTAATGGAAATAAAATATTATGATGTTACGATTTTAAAAAAAGAAATATCTTTTTTGACGTAATATTATCTCTTTAATAATTACGATAATGAAATATCTTTTCCTTAAAATGTTACTCTTTAAACTATAATTTTTTTAATATCTCATTATTAATTACCATAATGAAATATAGTAATTATCAAATGATGGTATAATAGGAAAGTAATTTAGATTTTAAATTTTTTAAACATTAATTATTTTGAATTAAAAAAAATGAACTAATTATAAGAAAGAGCTGAGGTAGTAACATTTTTCCTTCTTTTTTTTTTTTTGTTTGGATCAGCGTAACATTTTTCCTTAGTTCCGCCTCTGATGGAAATACGTAGCGAAAATCCAAATTGGCGGCTTCAACATCTCTTGTAATGAGTCCAGACTGTCTTTTCGATCTAAATATTTTTGGAAGCCTGCAGATCTGGGAATTAGTTTTTTTTTATATATAAATTATTCATATGTGAATGAAGCAATATCTTATAATTAGATCTGTGTATTATTAATGCTATTTGTCAAAGATGGTTCGGTCCTTGTCCTTGCGAAATTCGATGGCTACATCCACTGATGAATTTTGGATTGGAGCAATATGTTACTACTATTTGTTATCTGTGTATTAAATATTAATACTGTCATAAGATGTTAATGAGGTTCTTGGCCTTTCCAAATTCGATCGAGGGCCACTTCCACAAATGAATTTTGGATTGGAGCAATTAATCTGTTATTTGTTACTATATGTGATAAAAAAATAATACTGTCATAGATAGTTCGGTTCTTGGTCTTGAATTAATTTTGGATTAATTGGAGCCTCTGACGAGACACACATCATGTGAAGGTTTATTATCATCAGCCTCTTAATAATGCTGCATCAATAGGTTAAGCTGCAATCAATCTTACAATGCAATATTATGTGTGTAGTTTGCTGGTACTATCTGTCATCAAATAGCTAATGTGGATGCACGAGGGTCCTATGTTTACAATGCTTTATATCAAACGGAGTAAAAAAAAAACAACTACGTACCCCCATCCGGAGATTCCACGTTACGCGCCGAAATCCATGACGAACAAATCATTAAAATACAATTTTACAGCTTTATATCAAACTGAGTATCTTTGGAATATTCTCGCATGGAAAGAGTTTGGTCAGTGGATTGACTTTTCTGTGTTAAAATAAATTTTCAAGTTGACGTCATGTTATCTTATAAATGATCAGAATTTAATCGATGGATTTGACTTTGTAATTAAATAAATTATATTATAAAAAAATTAGTAAAATAGAAATGAAGACAAATTTGTCTAAATTCATCTCAGAAATACTCTACTTAAAATGTATTCATCCTATATATAAGTGTAAAATCATTATATATATAATATATATATATATAAACATCAAAGAGGTTGTTTGGTGTTAACTTAATTATGACTAATAAGAAATAACATTATATTTCATTCAACCAGTTTCTTTACCCGTAAATATTAATTTTTAGTTTTTTAATAAAAATTCAAATTCATCATTTTTCTTTTGTTTCTTTTATTTTTTATGTTAAGTGAATCTTATATTTTTAGATATTTTTTATTTATTATTATTTTACAATTGATGGATTTAATTATATTTCATTGTTGGGCGTACGTTCAAAACTAAAGTTGATATAATTAAACTGTGACATTCCATTGACGCATTAATCCACTAAATTGCATGCATCAACAATTTGACAATCATATTATTTTATTTGGAATGAGCATTTCTGATATGCCTTGCTGCAGGCTCACGAGTTCTGGTTTTGACAGGGGACGTCCATATAAGTACTTGTACTTCGTTTAGTAACCTAAGCTACTGAATGTTTTTCATTTATTTTATTGATGTTTTTGGCTTCTTTATTTTGCTGGTTTATGTCGAGTGTTGGCATCCTGTTAACGTTCCTCTTCACCCAATTTGGACATGCCTCATGCAGCAGTTAGTAGCAGATCTTCAATATATATTTCACTTATCAGAAAAGGAAAAGAAAATACTAAAGTGGGCTCCTTAAGTTAAATTTTTGCTTAGCATATACACTTTAATAAGATCATTTTTTAGACAAATTGCAAGACTATCAATGCTAAAAAATTCTAAAACAATTTAGCAAGATTAGACATCTCTGGGTTTTATAATGGCCTAATAGTGAATAGTTCAATAAATTCAACAAAAGTTTATATTATAAGAAGTGTATCTTCACTTATATATATATATATATATATATATATATATATATATATATTTAATTACTCATATCTATAAACAATGGGCGATCTCCATCCAACAGTACCTTATACTGAATTTCTTTGAATCACGTTATCGATCTTATCTTAAATCTCTATGTACAACCTACTAGTTAACGTATACTATTAGGTAACCTGTTCTGTAGTGGTTTAGGTGTGGCCGTGTGGGTGACCCTCCATCTTTCGTCCAAATCTAGTCGGGTTGAACCCTTAACTCACTGCCATGTCACTTTTTTATTTTGAAAATCCAATTGTTTGTACTTTAGTTGCAAATCAAATATAAGATAATTGCTGTGTTAGGCGCCGCTGACATAAAACTTCAGCAAACTAAATCTTTCTGACATGAACCAACTTAAGAAAATAAATTAATTCATTGTGACAGAGATGAGATGTTATATATGTTGGATGAAGTACACGTACTAGATAAGATAGGATTATAAATTATTGCATTAGAGAAAGTTAGATCAATACCTCTTGTAGAGAAAGCTGATAAAATATTAATTATAGCCAGGGGCGGAGCGTGGACGTGACAGGAGGCCGTCATGGCCCCTAAACTTTTTTTGAATGTGCATATATATGCATATATTATATTATTTAATAGAATATATAAAAAACTCAATAAAGAAAAAATATAAGGTTGTTGGGGGCATAGAAGTAGATTATGGAGGGTGGATTACTTTGTAATTGCATGTTTGATCTCATTCAGATAAAGGTATGCTCCGCATTATGCAATGTATATCTATTATATAGGCCTCATCGTGCAACTGACCTTGAAGGTTATATTGGCTAGGTTCGTATTTTTCTCACAATACAAGTAGTGCAAAATTAAAGTAATTAATACATATGTTAAAAATTTGTTTATTATTATATAATCTTACGAGTTCTAAAAGTTATTAAAAAATTTAATATATAAAATAATTTAATGATTAAGGGTGAATAACTCATTAAAAACATTAAATTATAAGAAAATAAAAAATAAAAATATATCTTTTAAAATTATTAACTTGATCCCACCATATATATTATATAATAAAATATAAATCATAAAACTCTCTTTTTGTTCATGTATTTGACTATCTTTTATATTAAATTATAGTCTTCACTCCTCTTAATGTTTCTTTGATTTCATCTGCCTGTCCGATCACTTGACAAGGAGGTGCTTTTCAATTTGACATGTTCGTATTATCTATATTTGTGGTTAGCAAATTAATATTGATATTTGGTTTCTATTTTCTTTTTATGAGAAGGTGTAGGATTGAGTAGAATTAATTTACATTTGTTCATAAAGCTTCGCTCTCTATCCTTGTTTTTATTTCGCAACATAAAAATAATGCATGCACTGCATAACTATTTTTTTTTTGTTTATAAAAAATAGCATATGTACATCATATTATTAACATTAATCCATAATGGGTAAATTGATAAAAATTTGAAACAAATAATTTGTTATGGAATATAGTATTTATTTTTATCATTTACTTTTTTGTTAACTTTGATTTACACGGCAACTTAATTAAATTTTAGGTATATAATATAATATTGTATATCTAAATTATTTATTAAATTTTATTTTGGTCCCCCAAATAATTTAGTTCAAGCTCCGTCGCAACTTGTAGCTTGGACATATGTAAAGAAGCCTTTGTGACTCAATTAACGAGAATGGATTAGATTGTAAATTTGTAATGAAGTAACTTGATAGCAAGTTAGAGGCAAAGGGAGAGAGAAAGATTGTTTATAAATATGATTTATGAAATGTAATCAATTTCATCTAGTAGCATTCAATAGTATAGTATGATTGATATAACCATATTTTTTTAAGCATGTGATTAAAAATTTAATTCATAAGTATATGTATTTTTTATCGATAAAAATTGAAAATAAATATCAAAAAAATTATAATAATTTATATATCCTATTCAATTATTAATTGAACTTAAAAAATTTAATTAAGTATGTGCATATAATAGAGTATATGTTAAAAAATAAAATTAACTCATTAAATAAATTTTAGTATCTTAAAAATTAATATTTGATTCTTGACTAAGAAATATCCTAGTTGACCCAAAATTCTTGCCTAATAGGAAGAAAAAGAGAGGCTTGGTTTGATATGTTTAACTTTTAAGTTATCATAAATGATTTAGGTAGACTTATCTTCCTAATCCATATCTAAAAAATATTTAAACTCATGCACCTTTTTTTTTGTTTTACCTATGGATTTTTTTGCTGGTGAAAATAATTAATTTAATACTACTTACCATGCATATAGTATTTTTACGTTAAAAGATGGAATAAAAATAAAAATCAAGTCATAACTTTAGGCCATTCAAAAACAAATTTAAGACTATAAGTATTTAATAGATGAACTAACTAATTACTTAACAATAGAACCCAATTCCTCTTTTACGAGACCTGAGGCTGAGAGTAGGCATTAATGTGAAGTGCACCCCGTGAGAAAAGTCTTTTGCATAAACTGAATGTATCTAGTCTCAACATTATTATAATAAAAATATTTCATACAAGAAATTTATCTCTTTTACGAGACTTAAGACAATGTTTCAATGTGAACTGCACCCGTGAGAAAAGTCTTTTGCATGCAACGATCGAATGTAACTCGTTTCAATATGTTTACACTGTGCATTCTACTTAAATTTAAATAAAATATTAATAATGTACACAAAACATAATAATTAAAATTTCCTAAATGAAGACTCGTTACATATTTTTTGCCTTTAAATCTCAAATTGAAATTCGAATTTACAAAATGGCTATAAAATGTTTTGTTTGATCCATATAATGCCTATTTTTTTTCTCAATAGATAAACTCTTTTAACTTTAGCCCCAAAAAAAAAAATCTATATTCATTTATAGCCTGAGGAGACGTATAATTCATTTTATATTTTTCTCGTAATAAGGCCCGCAGCATTGGAGAGTAGCACAAGTAAAATTCAAAACTAGGGAAAGTCGTGCACAACCGAGGATCTAGAAAATCTAATTCCAAAGTTCTACTATATCTATATGTTTCGGACAATTGTAGGATTTTTTTTTTTATTACTCTCATATACTTGGTTTTCTTTCCAATTGAATTTAATTTAATCCTATATGCCTTTTTAATATAAATTGTATTTATAATAAATATAAATAAAATTAATTAGATAAAAATATAAATGAATTTCTAGAAATGTTTACACATTTCAAATATAAGATTAAAAAAATATAATACAATTAAGACAAAATTGAAGTTGGTGGTCCAGCAAACCAAAACTAGCAAGTCATGCCGTAGCGTTTGGTTTGGTATCCTACAGATCGAAGCTTAGCTAACATGGAAAGGTCGGTGGGAAATTTCTCGCATAGCAAATTATAAATGTATTTAAATATTAATAGTCAATTTTCTTTAAAAGTCAAATTTAATTATTTATTCGAAACAAGTAAAATTATACTAAATATCTTTAAAAAATATTTATGATTAAATTATAATTCTATCTACGCAAATATGGAAGAAAATCCACTTCATTATTTTTCTATATGAAATATAAGTTTGGCAAATGTAGCCATTGAATTATATATATAATCTTATTTTGATTGTTATGGTGGTTATAACATGTTAAATAATTTAAATAAAATTATTAAATAATATATAAATATGACAAAAAAATAAGTGAATCTCCGCATTTCAAATAGTAATTAGAGGAGTATATGGGGTTTGGATTAACTCGATATGCTATCATCCTGAACTGCAAGGGAAAAATCTATGTTGATTTGGACCCTCTATTTGGTTTGAATTTTAAAACTGCAAACTTTGTGATATCAGTTCAGGTGTTGAATTTGGACTTCTGAAATTTGAACCAACTTGAACTTATATTATTTTAGAAAAATTAATATTTTATGTTTGTAATTCTATAATATATATTATTATTTTTATGTTATATAATTCTAACTTTTGAGACTATTTATAGCTTTCTTTCATTTTTTTATTATTTCTATATCTTTTCCTATATTTTTTCCTATTTTCCTATTTTCATTTTTCTTATTTTATTAATTGAACCGATGACTTAAATATGATTGGGTTGATCGATTTAGTTTGATTTACTATTTCTTTTGAAAATTGTGAACCAATTCAAACAAATTAAGATTGATCAATTCAAATCTAACTTTCACCTAAATCGGATATAATCCAAACCTATGTCACACTCCATTACCTAATAAAAAATTTCTCTTTACAACCCCAATTCCAGTCTTTGGGAGGAAGGTTTAATTTCAACTTTCTGTGCTTACTTTTCCCAGTGAATATTTTCAGTTATTTGTCGTAATTAGTTCGATCAAAACACTTAACATATTTATTTTCATTAATTATTTAATTAGTGAATTACAATTAATATATAAATGTTTAATTTTTGAATGTTCATTTATTCCATAATCAATTCTTTCAATAATTTAATGTACTTTATTAGTTATTATATCAGCTTCCAAACTATTGTTTACAAAAAAAAAAAAAATGCTTCCAATCTATTGGAGGACGTACCCCTCTCTATTTACTAACTACAGCTTTCAAATCATTGAATTGGTATTCTTTTAATTTATCCACCCACCTTTATTAACTATCTTTTATTCCAAACTATACTAGTTTCATGAAGTAGCTACTTAGCTAGTATGCTCTATCCTTTTGTGATCAAACATTGCCTGATGAAAAAGAACAAGGATTAAAATAACGTAAAGGATCATCGTTCGGACACTGATACAATGAAACATATCAAGGAGAATATCGAAGTGACCTTTAGCTAAACGCAAGAATAACACCGACAATAATAAAGGATATATTTAGTAAAGAATCCCCGGAGTAAATATGAACTCACCATATCTGTGTTAATCACGTTCAAATTAACCAAAAGGGAAAGTGCATTAAAATGAAACATCCATAATATCTAAAATTTAATTTTCAAACAAATTAAACATTGGATGAAAGATAAAACATATAGGAAGACGTATGTGATATATGAAAGTCAAAATAATATATATAAATAGATAATAGGTCTCATTTTTTGAGCTAGTTTTTAGTTTTTGAGCTCAAACTTAAATTTTTAGTAGTCACGGTGAATGGGGAAAATCACTAAATTCCAGACCCAATCTCCCAATCATTTTGGTTCCATGCTAAACATCAGAATTTTCTAAAGAGTTTTTTTTCGGAAAGTTTCAAACATGGAGGACAAAGCAGGTGGGACTCGCCGCTTTCAGTGAATAGTGAGGCATTTACATGCTCAAACATGTCAAAGTCACTGAGTGTAAGGGGTGAGTAATGAGATTAAAATGTATATCAGTAGACATGAGATGAGATTAGGAATGTAACAAGGTGGGTCGGGGACAAATTTTGTCCTAGCCGTTTTTGTTTTCACAAAAGACGAGACATATACATGAGATTAGAAATTTAATACTCATTCCCATATCTGTCTGATTTTGTCGGGGTTTAAATATACCTACGGGTAATTTATTATATTTTTTATAATTTTAATTTACTTATATATATTTAAATAATTATATATTAAAATTTTAATTATATTTTGATTCAAACAATATATAAACAATGAATAACAAATAAATTAAAGTTAAAAAATTAAGAATTCAATTATGTTTTTAGTTAAATGTATATTTTTAAGTTTGTTATTTAATTATTTAATTATTAAGTTAATTAATTTATATTTTTAAAAATTATAACAATAAAATTTTTAATATATATTATATTTATATATGTTGTGGAAAAAAAATTATTAAAAGAATATAATAATGACAGATACAAACTGAATATTCTTCATTAAAATCAAGACGGATTAGGAGTGATACTTGCGGGTGTAGATTTATTTGTCATGTCTACATGAGATGTCTTATACACTAATAGATGGCTTGTGTGGGTCATGGGCCATGTATCAGGCCCAATTATACCTCCAAAACATTGCTCCGGAAATCGTTGTTCGTGTTAATACACATCAACTTGATAAATGGCTGCTCTGAAACAAGTGGATTGATACTTGTAGAATCCAAATCATTTGGATTTAGAGCAAGTGACCACCAAGGTTTACCAATCATATTTCGTCGCTGTTACTTCTGCTGGATGGTAGAGTTCTAACACGTACGTGGAAAAAGACCAGAAGCAACTGCACCTCTTGGACGAGGCATGTTCTGCATAGCCAAAAGCTAGTCACTTAAGGAAACAAACACATTTAATGCACCCAAAAGAAACAAAAACATGTATTTTATCAAAAGCACAACATTCAATCATCAAATGCTCCTACATAATCTAACAAGGTGTGCTCCATCAATCAATCAGAAACAATATCTTCTATAAAAGCCAAAAGCCAAAAATAATATATCTCGTTCATAAAGTTGCAATTTCCTCCACCTTACCAGGAGCAGAAGCATTAGGTTGAGGCTTCTGTGTATTTGTGTCCGCAGTTCTCTGCACCAGTTACCAATAGCTGGTGGAGGAAAATAGTGTAAAGCCAAAAAAATCCACTATAACATATGCACGTAGCGTCGTGGGTAAATAGCTAAATTAAGTTTCATAGTACTTTTTTTTTGGTAATGAAGTTTCATAGTAGTTGATTATATATGTAAAGAATTAAGTTGTATGAAAATAATTAAATGGTAACACAGAGTCCCTTAAACAATAGCATTTATTCAAAACATTTCCAGGTTTTTCCAAGGTTCACACTTGCCAACAATTTTTTTAGAGAAACTTATACTTGCCTGAATTAAATTACCAAAATAAAGAAGACATTCTTGAATAGTAGTAAAAATTAAAAAGAAAAAGAAAGACAGAAGATAGATTAACAAAAGCAACAGATGGATTAGAGGTCAAAATTTCATCTTTCAGCAATCTTCAACAAAGGAGAAATTATAGCCTGTATCTCTTGCAACGACTATCAAAATCGCTCCTCCTGAATACACCAGTTAATAACATATAGGCCCAAGAGAGAGATCCATCAGCCTTCTTGGTTCAAGGACTACTGTTAATAGTGTGGGCCTAAT
The DNA here is from genome assembly GCA_007407185.1 of Glycine tomentella. Classification (NCBI taxonomy): domain Eukaryota; kingdom Viridiplantae; phylum Streptophyta; class Magnoliopsida; order Fabales; family Fabaceae; genus Glycine; species Glycine tomentella. The sequence goes on along the minus strand of PYAF01004427.1, from coordinate 45,924 downwards.
TAGACTAATTACTTGTTATTTCCGAGGCAGTTGCTTCCTGCGCCCCCATTAAGTTGATTTGCTACGACTAGCAACCGGTTTTCTTTCAGAAAAGTAGGTCAAAAGATACAAAAAATAATATAAAAAATTGAAAAAAAGAAAACAAATTTTTTTTTTTACAGTAGTACCTATTTGTAACATTAAGTCATTCATTTATTATTATTTTTTAAATCATTAATTTGTAACATTAAATTTTTGTTTTAACCATCATTTCTAAATTAACGTTTTTTTGTATAGGTTTGTAGTGTATAAACTATGAAGCACGGATATGCGGAAAAAAAAATTCAACGTATCGGACACACGTCCAATACGGATACATTAGGATACTCCATTTCAACGTATTGGTTGTTCCTCCTCCGTCGTTGATTCGCATTCGGCCGTCACTGCTCCTCCTCCACCGTCGTTCGCCTCACTGCTCGCCCCGCCGGCCTCACCTCCGATAACGCTGAGGAAGAGGAAGAGGAAGCACTGTGAACAAAACTGTATAGGAAAGACAAGAAGAAGAAGGGGAAGTGTGAAGCACTGAACCAGAGAAAATGGAGAAGAGGAAATGGAGAATATGAGGCGCAACAAGCACAAAGGCACACGCACGCAAGCAAGATGAGGTGCAACAAGCACGGCGCTGCGGCAACATTGGATCTGTTGGGGAATAATGAAGAAAAGATGCTTATATATGTATAGGGATTAGATTTTTCTTTTGGGCCTGATTTGCTTCCTGCATCCCCTTTATTACTTAATGTACTCCTCTAGCTTTTTTTTATTATAAACTGAATTTGTGTTTTAATTTAATTAGTTGTTATTTACACTTTTTTTTAATAATACACTTTACATGTGTTATTAACATTAATATAAAGTACACTCTATAAAAAAATATTATTTAATACTAAGATGTATCGGAAACATATTGAGCTATTAGTATTTTTGAAGTAACGTATCAACGTCCCATATCGAAAATGTATAAAAAAAAAACGCCATGCTGGTATCGTTGTTTCATAGTTTCATAGTGTATAAATATGCATCTAGATAGCATTTTTCCAAACATCAATTCTCTCAACTGCTCTTATCTTTATTTTATTTTTACTACAAAAGGTAGAAAAAAGAAGAAGAAAAATTATTCAAATCCGGCACGATGTACGAATGGGAGAACACGTGCTTAGAAGTTAGAAGTTGGAAGTAGCTGAATCAGATCGTTGTCATATCAATATGGATAAGAATACTCCCTATGTGTTTTTTTTCCCTCGTATTCAATTCCCAACAACCGTGTCTCCCGTTATGCCTTTCCAAACAATCACCGCCACGTCATCACAGACTGGATTCTGATGCTATCCTATCCTAATTAGTAATTATAATTATGTAACGAAGATCATGTATTACTTTATAAAAATTCTTTTTTTCTTTTTTGGGAAATATTTCATGACTGCAGTGTGCTCTAAACTTTTCTGCCAAATCGAAGTTACACATAATAATATTCACAAAAGCATTGTCGGAGATTATGTGGCCCAGAACATTACTAGATTTATAATATGATAATATAAATTTCTGGTGACTCTTTACCACTTAACATGATATTTTATTCTCCTTCCTAACAAATTAAAAATTAACATTAACTTAAAAAAAATGCTATACTTTATCCACGCCTATATAAAAGTCTAACATTTCAAATCAGTTCCGACGTGCATATTATTATTAAAAACGGCTAGCACGTTAGTTATTTTTTCATCTTTATCTAGTTTTCTTGTTCGGATAGAATTCCCACGTTGATACACGGTTTCCCTCTTCGCATTGCAACTATATATATTAAACATGAACGACTCATTCATCCTATCATATCACTGTCCGTTTTCAAAGGCTATCACTAAATCTCATTCTTCATCTGCAGCTATTTGGATTACTGATATTGGTGCATTTCTTTGAGAAAGTGTGTACACTTTTTGGTGACATTGGAAACTAACTCATAGACAGAGGCAAAGATGTTGGGAATTTTCAAGCAGAAGTTGGTTAATGCACCCAAGGAGCTGAACAGTCCCGCTTCTTTGAATTCATGCACTAAGCCTAAGCTAAGTCATGAAATCCTTCAGGATTTCATGTCCTCCAATTCCTCCAATGCTTTCTCCATGTGCTTTGGGAGTGATGCTTTGCTAGCCTATTCCCCTTCAAACAAGCCCTCCATTCATCATAGGTATGCTTAATTCAATTGCCTTTGAGATATGAATGACATTGAATGAATCTATTGTTATAAGTTATAACCAGTACATTCCCTTTTCAAATTCCATGGCAGATTGGTTAATGAATCTATTAATTGTTTGTGAAATGGATGTATGAATTATTGAGTTGTATTGCTAATACAAAAGAAAAAATGTGTCACAGGTTGTTTAGTGGTTTGGATAACATATACTGTGTCTTCCTGGGTGGCCTTCACAACCTTAGCATGCTCAACAAGCAATATGGGCTATCAAAAGGAACAAATGAGGCCATGTTTATCATTGAAGCGTATCGAACTCTTCGCGACAGGGGTCCATATCCAGCTGATCAAGTCCTCAAAGAACTTGAAGGCAGTTTTGGATTTGTGGTATATGACAACAAGGATGGAACGGTTTTTGTTGCATCTGTAAGTCTCTTTTTTTTATCTCTACAATATTGGAACATGTGTATTGGGAATAGAAAAGGAATGTGTGACTTGACAATGTATAAATGGTGTTATTCATTTTTCTGGGACTGATTACCCATATGTTGTTTGTGTTTGAGCAGGGTTCTAATGGCCATATTGGACTCTACTGGGGAATTGCAACTGATGGTTCGGTTACAATTTCTGAAAATCTGGAGCTTATAAAAGCAAGCTGTGCTAAATCATTTGCACCATTTCCAACTGGTATGTAAATTTGATTTCTCTCTACCTTTGCAAAATCAGATTTGTAATTTAGAGTTTGGAAAAATTACAATTAATAAAGGATTCCATTGATAATGTCGCAATCAAATGTTGCAGCATTGATTCTAAACCACCGTTCAGATTACATTTTCTTCATTTCTTGTCATAGTAATACAATTATAAGACACTGACATTGAAAGGGTAACTACATTTCAAAGAGTGACTTGTGTCTAGATTCTAGAATTTAACGCATAACCCGGGTTGAAATTGCAGGGTGTATGTTTCATAGTGAGCACGGTCTCATGAACTTTGAACATCCAACACAGAAGATGAAGGCAATGCCTCGGATTGACAGCGAGGGAGTTATGTGCGGGGCCAACTTCAATGTTGACTCTCAGTCAAAGATCCAGGTGATGCCACGTGTTGGAAGTGAAGCTAATTGGGCAACTTGGGGCTAACAAGCTTAGCTGATTTAATCTTAGTCCAACATTTTTTTTTCTAAGTTGTTAAAAGAGGAACATAGTATGATGAGTGCAACTCTTTGCTTTTCTGGGACTGCTTTTTTCTTTTGGTTCCGTTGTTGTGTACATATTCATGCTTCAATGTTGAACATGACTATGGTAATTTTCTAATATGAATAACAAGTGTTTTAACTTTTGACTAAAATTACTTAGCGGGTATTTGCTTTTATTTGTTATTAAATCTTTCCTCACAAAAGGAAGCAGGGCAGGACAAAATCAAGCACACTTGTTCCATTGAGTTTACACAGCATGGCTCTGTGGTCGGTCAACTTAAATTGTGGCAAATAGATCCTTGACTATAATACTTCCATTAAAATATTTGCATACAAATAAAAATACGATGTATGTGAAAAATAAAATTCTGTTGGTAACTTTCATATTTGGTTGTTGGATAGATTAAAAAAAAAAAAAAGCTCATAGATCATATGGCTATATGATGAATTCCTCTTGTCCAACCAGCCAGCATAAAATTAAACATTTTTTCATAAGACCATCCATCCACCTAACCATTTGGAAATATACCACAATGCAAGGATCTATTTGTCCACATTCCATCACAAAATGTGCTCCAAATAACCCCATTATGCTGTGATCAGCAAAGACCAAATACTTGTCTAAAACTGGAGATGCTTCACAACACCAGATGCTCCAGATAATCCTGTAAACAATGCTTGATTTATCAGAATTTAATAAATCAGTTTTGGCTACGCTTTAGTCTATACTCTGCCCACAACACCAGGTCTCATTGTGCCTGCTTTCCTAGCAATCTTTAACTTGGTAACATGTAACTTGGATGTCAGAGTTGCAAGGAAAGTTAAAGTTTAGCAGGTTGCCTTGTAATCATCACTCGTCAGTTCTGTTCCGCACTAGCTGAAATTGGCTTTACAAAGTTACTCAAACTTACTCTTGGGAAGAATCACAATGAAAACAGCATTACTGTATTTATCAGGTAAGAATTCTAAAACATTGATGGGGATAGAGATCGGGAACTTTCATCAAGAAACCTCAAGGACAACATGACAGAGTAATTATCATCAGTTTTAAAATAGAACACATGCAACTAATATTATACACTTAACAATAAATAATGAAGTGTTATAGTATCACTTCTTTTTTTCAGTTTCTTTTCATTAACTGATAACATTATCTTACTCATAATCGATATGAAACTTTTGGTAAAAGTAACACAATTAGATTCAACATACAATAATAGAACTTGTGAACCAGCAATACTGACGTGAAATGAACCCTAAGCAGTAAAATTGAATAAAAATGGACCTACATATACTGAACCAACATTATGGAGCCCACATGCATATGCTGAATCAACATTACTGAACTAAGGTGATCTTGAAACAGGGCCTATCCCGAACTAGTAAGTAGTAACATAATCAAATAACCAATACTGAACATGAACCAAAATCTGCCCTGAACCTAAACCAGAACTAATACAGTAATACTGAACCAATATTAACCAATACTTCAACATATGTTTCTCCAACACAAATAAGATTCGGTACTTGGTGAATTTTGGGACAACTGTCCTCATAAGCTTTTAAATTTTTCTTGATATAAAATACAAGCACAATTATAAACTGTCTCCATAATATAAAAAGCAGTATAAAAATTAACCTATAATTCAAGTATTACACCCCACAAATTTATTTATATGCACAAGTATTTCCTTCACTCTGCAAGAAGCCGTGTCTTGATGGCTCTGATTTTGACACGTCCATCCCTGGGAACGAGGGTGACGACAACACTGTCATCATCGTCAGCGCCCAAATCTTCCAACAAATCCGTTAATCCCACAGTCATGGAAGTAACGATCTTTTTGTTATTTGAGTGAGGCAGATTAGCAAAGCTTCCTGCAAACTCCGTGTGATCGGGGCGGATTTCGTTATAATCATCGGCGTTAATGATGACATCGAACTTGGCATGTGTGTTTCCCTCAAACTCGATCCCTTCAATCACGAGAACCTCCTCCTCCTCTTCCTTCTGCTTCTTGCTCCTCGACTTGCTTGGCCTCTTCACCACCGCGCTCACAGCGGAATCCAACACCAGAGGGAACATGGGTGTGGGAGCAGCAGAGGCAGAAGGTGTGTTCTTGTTGTTGTTCAGAGACATAACAGCAGCGCCGCAAAATCCTCCTAGGCAAAGTAGAACGTTCCTCCGATGTGGGAGCTTCTCTCCTTCGAGTGTGGTTTCACTGCATGCAATTTTACTAATGTGGTGGCGTCTTGGTTTTCTATATTTGGCAGAGTGGAATTGTGAAAATGTGGGAGTGGTGGGGGTGATTAGGTTGGAAGAGACGAAGGACAAGGAAGAGATTAATGCCATTTTTTATTTAATTTAATACTTGTATAAATATTTAGATATTTTCAGACATTTTATTATGAATGAACTCGTTAGGGCCGTCTCAACCTAGTTCGAGAGCCTTTTTTTTACTTGGGCCACTCTTTGTAGCATGGACTTGGGTTTTAGTGGCCTGCCTGTCTTTTACGACTTTAGGTTAATTAAAAATCACGGGCTATCTATCTATTAGAGGCGGTGAAAATTCACATGAAAATTAAAAATAATCGTAAAATATTAACATGCTTTTTATTTTAAATATATCTCTAGTTTATCTTTTTTACATTGACAGCAATATAATTTGAACCTACAATTCCTTAAAAGCTATTCTAAAACCCTCACTATTAGGATAAATGTTAAAAATTAAGTGAAAAGTAATGGTATAATTAAAATAATAATAATTACTGTATCTTGAATTTTCAAAAAAAGAAATAAATATATTTTTCTCTTCAAAATGTCAAAGGTAAATAACATTATAAGAATGAGCATTAGCAATTGCCACTTGATTAATAATAGGAGTGTGGGGAGACTTCTGACACAAATTGACTTTTGTTGACATAATGAAAATTCAGTGGCCAGTGTTTGTCCAAAGGAATCCGCTATCGAATATTGATCTATTAACACTGAGCGCTCCTACCCTACTCAAGTAAAGTCTAGCATTCATGTTTCCTCTAAGTTATTAAACTTATCTAAAAGTATTTCTAAAATAAAAAATAAAAAAATTATAAACAAAAATAAGTTTATTATTAATTAATTTTTAGAAACTTATCAATATAATTTTTAAAAAAAATGAAATTATATTTATAAATTAGTTAATAAAAAATTTATTTTATTTATAAAGAAAATTATTTCATTTTTTTTTTAGAAATACTTCTAAAAAAAATTATGCTCAAAGAGGCCCTATATGACACTTTCCTCTTATCAAGAAGCAACGTCCCTAACAAGTTGATGGTGGTTGAAACAAGTAATCAAACTAGAGCTGTTACAATCAAGAACCAAGTTAACGGATAAAGACCAGGTGGAAGAAACAATTAAAAGAAAATCCTGGCTAGCTAGTCTCACATTGATGGTGTTTCTCTCTAGTCTCTAGGTTCTTATTAGAGAAAAACACACCATAAAAATTAATTGTTCTAGTAGGTGTTTTGATTTATGTTGGATCATTCAGAATTACATTAAAATATCATTTAAAGAAATTTTAGAAAAATGTTAAGGATTCTATAAAATAAAAAAGGTAAATGTTCAGAAATTAATTACAAGTCTAAAATTGATTTTAAATTAAAAAAAGTTTAAGTAATTTTTTTCATTAGATAATTATTTTTTACATAAATTACTTCACATCAAAATCAATTTTTAAAAAGCCGAAGACCTTAATCATAAATCCTCTAGAATCTCATACTTCCATTACAATCTGAGACTCAACTCCAATGCCTTTCAATTGAATCTTAACATATCGTTGTTATATAAATATAAATAATGATATACAGTACCAACAATAATTTTATGAAAGTTAACAACCTGACGTGTTGGATTTATATTGGAAGATAACTTCATTCCATATCCTCTCTTGAATGGTTGTGTTATCTACTGTTAGATTTGAATCTGTGTACTTTCGTGCTTATCACTTCAGTACTATAAAGCATTGTTATATAAATTTAGGTAGGAGAAAGATATTTGCAGTGTACATTCACTAGAGATAGTTCTGAAAATAATTAATAAAGGTTTATGGAATGTCATAGGGCATACAAATACAAATAGAACAATACATACATCCAAAAGTTAGAAACAGAAGTCCTCCCATTCTGCGCAGTTTGATTCATCTCTGAACATTACATCAACATTTTCTAATCCTGATTAGCACATAATTCATTGACACTGCATATAATTCTTTTGTGTAATCATTTTAGTCATCATATTTTACCATATTCATGTATTATAAGACTCCTCACTATATAAAAATATGAGAAAATATCATTTTATACTATCTTATATTTACATACACAAATAGATTATTTTTAAATTTAAATCCATAGATGATCAAGATACAACTTTATCATATTTATCAACAAAAGAAGTAAAATAAGAAAAAGAAAACCATATAACTCATTTAAGTATTGAAGTGGCCCTTAATCATGTGCACTATAATATAGGTTATACATGATAAGGACACTATAATATTATTTGACAAGTTAAATCTGAATTTGATACAGTTACATTTCAAAACCCTGAGGATATCTTCTATTATGTGCAAAAATTCATACATGAAAGGGTTCTACTATTGGTCAATGGCTATGCAATCATAGAAGAAACGACAAGCATAAATAAACCCTGAAAATACGGTGGGCCAAAGATACACACTGTTGTATTAAACAGGAACAAATATGAAAACACCATGTGAAGTATAAGCCCACAGATAAACGATCCGTGAGGATTATAATAGTAACAGAATATCATAACATCAATTAACTACTCTGGAACCAGAATTCCTTATGGCCCAGAAGCAAAGAATGATTCTCAACAAGTGGTGGTGATGAATCTTGGCCAATCAAATCCATGTTATATCATACCAATTTCCAACACATGCATATATATACATATCCACAAGAATCTTCCATCACATTCTGTCAGTTCGGCTGTGCTGGAGCAGACCCCATGTCTCCATAGTAATCCCCATCACAAGGCACTCAGAAACCATTAAAGAAATACTACAAAACAGACAAAACAAAATTCCCTATACTTGTGAATAATGCTAAACTACTTGGATACAATATTAATGTAACATTTTATTACAGGAAATTATGAGACATGAACAGGCAAACTCATTGGGTTACAGTTAATTAGATTTGGACCCCCTTGCTTGAATCTGAAGCTGAAACTAAAATAAGACAGCTCCAAATACTTCTCTTTGTAAGACTTACAAGTGCCGAAAGACCAGTGGATAATATGATATGATCCATCTGCCACTTCCTCTCATGGCTTTGTGATTTGCAGATATCTCCTCAAACCATCAAAGTGTGGCATAATATAGAAATATGATCCATCTGTAAACAATAACACTTACTAATCCCTATAAAACACAAAAACGCCACAATTAATTAATAACTAATCTATGGACATGGGTTACTATTTTCATTTTTAGGGTTTGATATCAGAATCATCCCAAGGAACATTTAGATCAGTTGAGACCAAGGAATCAATGTCCTCCCAAGTCCAATAGTTTGACATTTCTAAGCCAGAACTTGTTGCAGCTATCTCCCATGGCTGTGTGTTGGTGCCTCCACTAGCGTTGGGCATTATGCTGTTGATGGTTGGCTCCTCCGTTATTTTGAACTCTTCACCATAGTTATACACACTGGAGGACCGCAAAGAGGATGATATTGCACATTGGTTTTTGTCAAAGGAGTTTGATGTTGTGAAGGGGAAGAGAAGGCTTTGGCTTTGAGGAAAAGGCACAGTTGAACTGAGAAAGATGCCATTACCAATACCAAAGTCTTTGCCTTCTTCTGAGTCTTTGGTACTCATCATCAGATTCTGTTGTGGCAGGCACAAGGATTGGTAGAGAGAGGAAGGTGTGGTTTTGTGATCATCCACTGCAAAAGGAGGAATTGTGATGGGGGTATGCAACTCACCATCCATGTTGGTATTTGAGGTGGTGGTGGTGGTGCTAATAGAATTTGTGGCTGTGGCTGTGTTTGGAGTGGTTGATTTCTTGACTCGCTTATTCTTCCTGCCACCACCAACAGGAACATTGCGTAGAGTTCCACCTTTAGTCCAGTGCCTCTTGCAAGCTCTGCAGTAATGGCGAGGCTGAGATTTGTTGTAGTTGTTGTAGTAACAAAATTTGGTGTTAATAGAGTCACATCTTGGACACTTCAAAGGCTCTGATGGCTGAGTTTGTTGCTGTTGTTTCCTCATAGGAGGAGGCTTTGGGAGCTCCAAGTTTTGAGCCTCCAACAAGGTCTGGTTCCAATCAAGTCCTCTATTAGAAACCTGCTTAGAACTCAAACCCATATCTTAAAAGACACCCCCTTGAAAGTACTAGTAACCAGAAAACAATAGTTTTTTTTTTCCTTTTTCTATGCAATTTAGATGAGAAAAGGTGGCAATTTGGAAAAAATTTATCCGTTTGATCGAGATGTGAGAAGAGAAATCAATCTGAAGGATAGCAAGAGGATCAGATTGCTGCTTATAGCCCAAACCTTGTGAAGGTCTAAGGAAATTGATGAATGGAAGTGGTTTGATAGAAGGAAAGGCCTAGGAAGATGAGAAGAAGTGAGCATGTCTTTTCTCTAATCTGTCTATATCTTAATACCTATTTATGGCCTTATCTATCTGTAAAGGATCAATAATTATAACAAGAAGACCACAAAAATTACTTGAAGTAGTGTGTGGTGAAAGAGAGAGGGAGGTTGTGTGATTGATTGCTACTTGTTGAGTGGAGGAAAATGAAATCCCATAAAACTTATGCAGACTATGGTAACAGAGCTTCTATTTTGGTTCTCTCCACACATTAGTATTTTAAAAGGGGAAATGTGGGGAGATGCTTAACCCCTAAGGTGAAGGTGGGTGGGTGGCACGTGGACGGTTTTTGGCCATTGATAGTGCTTTGTGTTATGGCTGTAAAAAGGAACGTAGTAGATGTGCATGATGCTGTGCTATAATAATTTAAGTAGCAAACTTGGCCACCAATACAAACACAAAGTTGGCAAAAAAGAAGGCAAGTACACTACGGTCATGTTTTTTCCTTAATTTGATTGACATTATAGGAAAGGGAAGAGTGGTAATAGTGGGGCATAAGATTCTTAGGAAGGTTAAAAACAGTTGGCAACACATGGTTTCTTGTGGGACACAAGGGTAAGAGTGGATGTATGTAGTGGTGGTGTTCTATGGACCTATGTCATGTGATTACATGTTGTCACTTGGGTATATCTAAATGTTGCATGCACGTGTTGGTCTCGTGTCTTTGGCCTGTAGGTTTTGTTGATTGAACAATTCATGATATGTTAAAAAATAAATAAATAAAGTTTTAACTTCTGGTTCTCGTATAATTTGTTTTTTTAAAAGAAAACAGAGAATTTGTAATTGGTATTATGTTTAATTTTGCTTCAGTAGAGGAGAGTTTGATGCAGTACTTTAGGTGGTGTATATACAGTATGCACTTGTTTGTTAGAGACGATAATACAAATTCTAGTGATTATTTATTTGGACGAGCAGGTGGCAAGTACTATACGATTTGTTGGTCAGAGACTCAGAGTCATCACAACAACCCATAGTCAAATATCAGGTAAAAAAATAAAAAATAAAAAACTGAGGCTAATAAGTTGAACCTGTGAAACTTTTAAAACAAGGGAAATCTTGTGGAAATCATTTCATATTAGTTTTTAAGTTGTTAATAAAATTCATTCAACAAAAAAAAAGTTGTTAATAAAATTTAAACCTATAATCTTTATCTAAATTCTTACAACCTCAATTAAAGCAATTAATTAATAATATGTTTGACTGAGATTGATAGAAACTAACAAAAAGTTAATACCTTCTAATTCGCCACTATAATTGAGAGGGCGTGCTCATGCTCTGTAGTTTTTACAAGAGACTACTATCACCATAAATTACATATATTATAAAAAAAAAAAAAAACTAGACAAATAGTTCAAATTTTCGGTAAAATGTGTTCATAGAGAATAAACAGGAAGAAGAACGTACAGAGATATATTTTATTGAAATATGTCGTAAAATATTGTATAAAAAATTGAATCGTTAGAGTTTTTAAATGACTAGTGGAAGGTGTCATATTTGAATGTCTTGTTGACACGAATTCATATATAATGGATTGATATCAGCCGACACTTGTGGGCAAAGAATAACCGAAGTGTCTCACAGAAACACAATGACAGGAACAGGCACAACAATGTGAATTTCAAGTAAATTACTTGAAATTTTGAATTTCAATAATGCGATTATCACGGTAACTAAAAAAATGCTAAGAGAAATTTCGGGAAAAAAAATGATTAAACTGTGTGATTTTTCTTTCTTTACCCTGATAAATAACCCTTTCTTCCGAAATCTCCTCGGTGTAGATTGATGTAAACAAATGCATTTTTTTCGACCTTTAATAACTCCGGATATAATTTATATGAAGTAATAAATATATAAACTAACTAAAGGTACTATTTTGCACGTTTTTTTTTATCATTTTACGTACACATGTTTATTTAGTTTGTTTTAATTTCGAATTTTTCATTTTTGATATCACCTATAAAAGAAAGTGAATGCAAATGGATGAAATAAATTTCACGAATGAATAAATGAACAAATAATCACACGGTAATAATGTCTCCCACTTGGTGCTGGTTACAGTCACAAGATGAATTATTATTGTGAATAAAAAAGCAAAAGCCACATGCACATATATAATTAAGCCACGACTAGGGTAAGATATCACAATTAAGTGTGCTTGATTGCATTCAACATATTTAAAGATGGGTTTTTCAAACTAGTGTCTTAAAGAATCAATAATAAAGAAATGTTGGAAAAATATTAAAATTATAATGAAATACACTAATGATAGTTTTTAGTACAAAATTTTCAAATTGTTACACTTAAGATATTGATTAGTACTTTAGTAGTAGTATTTTTTTTAATGGCTAATTTGCAAGGAGGTTAATCTTGGTCGGTTGGTTAGGTAAAGGGTCTCGTGTGAAGGAATGCTACAAGACAAATCAAAGAATGTTTGTCGGACAAATATGAAAATGACACAGCGAATTAAATCTATGTTGAACTCACTTATCTCCGGGGAGGGTCAATTAAGTCCAACTAAGATGCCACCTAAAGTTCTAAACTACTATTATGTCCGTTAAAATAAAATAAAAAAACAAAAAAAAAAGATTAAGGGTCAAAACAAGAGATTCTCATTCTTGTGTTCGTGGTTCTTGCTGTAACAGGTGGACCCAGCAACCACGTGGTTTTAGTTTCGTAATCGGTCGACTCAATCGTTCAATTTTTCTCGCTAACAAATTAACATTTACCTATTGTCTATAAAAAAAAATTGTCAGTGCTTATCTTAAGAAGACACGTGTTGTAACATCACGGGACATTTGGACCACCTTATTGATCCATTTGAGCCACATCGACTGTAACAGGACGACTGCGATGTTTTTTTTTATCTTATCGGCTAAGTGACCCAATTTGACATTTTCCATCACTATCCATTATTTGAAGAAAATGTAGCTTAATTCTTAGCTAGTGATAGTTGTTGTGGAGGTTTTTTTGAGGGACGATGATGACTTGCCTATAAGGGAATTTTTTTAGTCAATTATAAAGGGAAGTGTTATTATAAGTTTATAACGATCTATTCCTAGCTTTCGAGTGGGGTTTTGCTACCATGTGAAATTTTGCTATTGCGAAAGTTATAAAAGGTGTGTTTTTTTTCTGTCTTTAAAATGAATAGAGAAGAAAAAAATAATTGATTTAGAAGATTGCATATTATGGTGTAAATGTTTGTTGAAATAAGTGGAATGTGGACACGAAATTATCCTCTGTAGTATGCGGACAAACATATGCGATTTTTCTTTGAGGTTTTTATTACAACACGAAAGGGATACACTGATCGAGTGATTGTCTGATTGATTAAGACATACGTATAACTATGAGACTGTGAAAGTTACTCTAACGATGGCATTTGAGAATCTGTTTAAATCAAGTATCCTTCTACGTGTAAGAACCAACCTAAATTGTCAAAAGTTGGGAAAATAGACCCCTTGCTGCTGTATTTCATGTTTAAAAAATTAGACAAGCCAATTAAATTAAATTCCAGTGAATACCAGTGGGTGTTAGGTTTAGTGAATAGTAGTGAAACGAGTCGTAATCTTTCATAATACAGTGAAATAAGTTTTGAATTTTCGTTACATTTAATGTTTCTGTTGTGATGTATTATTGAAAATCAAATGTTAACCTAAAAAAAATGTCTCATTGTAGGTCGGGGCAAGGGCAGCACGTCACGGAAGTTCTCAGCTTAATCTTACAAGCGCTATATCTTGGGTGCGCGATATGGTGGGACTGTCTAGCACAGACACCCCAAGCATCCCCTTGAATAAAATTGATTTCAAAAGAAGATACCTGTCTAACTAAAAACAATGGTAAACCAATCAAATATTTAAAGGAAAAGATTATTTAACATCCTAAACTTCATCATTTTTTGAAAATAAGGTGTTGCGTGTCTCTCTTATCCATTTGGGCAATTACCTTTTTAATAAAATAAGTATAACATATTCATCGCATATTTATCTAAGAAAATATTATTACTAAAAAAATATTAATCAACAAAAACACACCAATAAAACTTTATAAGCATATGTTAAACAAGCACACCAAAACAAAAGGAAACCCCAGTATTGGTATCCACAGTTATTTTTCGTTATTGTAAAATTACTTAAATATATAATTGATAATATTAGCTTTGTAATCTGTATTTTTAATTTATTTTACTCATTATTAATTAAGAAGTGATTCTCGAGTTTTACAATTCCTTTTAGTTTTCATGCATGAGTAGAATGATAGGAATAGCAAGCGACCTAAGTGTAATGATAAATTAAATTTATCATTTGTTTGATAAAGTCCCCTTATTAAAAAATATAGAATATATAGCTACTAATTTAAGTATTTCGGTGAGTTACACTAATACTAGTAGAAAATAGGGTTTTTTTTTTTTTTTACTTTTTAAAGTGCTAGCTAAATATTTTGACACCCACCAACGACATGCAGACGTAATTGATCAGGCCTTCGCAGATACATACTTTTGTATAGGGGTGTTGATATGCTCATAGCATATATAGTGCTTTCCAAGCTAATAGAAGCAAGGAATCAATCATAACTCATCAGTAATTGCCCTTAAATGTTATAAACTATGATTATTTCTCTGTTACCATGTTCTCAACTAATTTGGGCAATTTTATAGCAGAAATACAACAAAACAAGCCTGTTTGAGCAAAGGTGTGGCGCCACCAGCGCCAAGGTCACCCTATGGGCGCCAGATTGAATGGTTTGGTAGCAAATTTCATTGCCAACTCACGCCACCAGCATGAGGTCCACGCCATCAGCGTCAGAAATGAAGAAAACAAGGCAAATTTCACTGCCAACTCATGCTACCAGCGCGGATTCCACGCCATCAGCGTGGAAGTTCACAGTCTGCAATTTCTGAAAGCTGCTAAGGGTAAATTGGGAGTTTCACTTCCCCAAATAACAATAGGAATATTGAAATTCTATGCTTGGAATTGGGTAAAGTGACAAGCTTACATTATCTAGGAATAGAAATGGATGTTTGCAAATCATTTAATGCATCAACTTAATGCTTGACCTCATGAAAGCTACTAAGGAGTTAGGATTTTTAATTGAGTTGAAGGGTTCATGTCACTAAGGGATTAGGACTTGACTACAACTTATGAAGATGCATGATTTGAGTCGCTTGTGGTGAATGAATATAGTAAACAATCCATGTAAGAAGGTGGGAAGCATTGAGTGTGGGTTGCCTTAACTACTATCTTTCTTATATTATTACAAAATGAATTTACTTTTTCATAAGCATTTAATGTTCATAGTTAGTCTTTAAATTCAATCGTTTACACATTTACATTACAAAACTTCCTTTAAACATTTGTCATCCAACTTATAGATATTAGTTATAATACAATTGGCACATCAATCCTCGTGGGAACGATCTTTACTTATTACTTTATTACTTGAAACGAACGATATACTTGCCAATTTCGCAACAGGTGTTTATGGGTACGGGTCATTCGTGAACCCGAACTAATCTGAACTGTTTGGGTTGAGTTATTTATGTATTTGGGTCAAAATTGAACCGAACCGAACCGATCATGTATGGGTTGGGTCATAGGTTTAGATTTATAGATCCGTTGACCCGTTGACCTGATCCGTGAACCCGTAATAATAATATAAATTTCATTATATGTATATATATTAAAAATTAAAAAAATTAAAAAAAATTATTTCTCCCCATAATTTAGCATATGGCCCAATTAATTTATTTCTTTTGCAAAAAATTAATAGAAACAGCATTGTGATGACATAGTGATACAAAGGATGACATCAAATATGCAAATAAAGTTTAACAAATATTGGGAAAGCGGTGGAATTAACTACCTTTTGCTTGTTGCTATTTTCCTTGATCTTTGTTATAAATGTGAGTACATTCAATTTTGTTTTAATTGTATGTATGGTGTTGAGAAGAGCATGGACATGATGAAAAAATTGAAAGACCTCATTCAGAAATTGATTCAACAATATGTACTAGAACATCCCTTTTTTCATTCTAGTAACAATTCAGCTGATTCTAATACATTGACTTCAAACATGGTCTCACAACATAATGATGACAAAGGTGATAAAGATGATGATTGGGATGATAAATTTAGAATGAAAATAAAGAAAAAACAAGGTGAGGTGTAAAAAAATGAGTTAAATAGGTATTTGGGGGATGATGTTGAAGATGACCACCTTGAGTTTGACATTTTGAATTGGTGAAAATTGAAGGCATTCAAATATTATATTCTTTCCTGTAAGGCTAGAGATATATTGGTCATTCTTGTATCTACTGTATCATCTGAGTTTGCATTTAGTACTGGGGGTAGAATTCTGGATTCATTTCGTAGTTCCTTGAGTCCTACTACTGTTGAAGCTCTCATTTGTGTCCAAAATTGGCTTAGATCTACTAAGCAAGATGTTAATGACTTGCAAGTTGAAATAAATGAAGCGGAAAAGATTGAATCAGGTGTGTAATCCCTTATTTCATTTTTATATTAATATAAAATATCAATTAATTTTTGTGCTAACGGGGTTGTGTTTAAATTTTTAGAGTTGTTTGGTTTGACTTTAAATACTGCTATTATTGGGTCTCCAAGTGTTGAAACTGCAAGTGCTGAGACTTCTTAATGTATTACTTTCAGGTATATTGTTATTTATTTCACTTTTTTTTCTTCATATTTTGTTTACCGTGTTTATAATATTAATAAATCATATTTTGTTCATTTGTTTGTTTCAGCATCCCTGGTTACAACAAATTTGGTTGAAGCAAAGCTTAGTTTGTAAGAAATAGTTGTGATTCAGATTATTATAGTAAATCTTGTTCAAAAATCTTTTGTTTTAATTTATATTATAAGTCTATTTTAGAATATTATGCTGATGATATTAAATGAATCAGTTTTACTACTTTCATACATTTGATAATATTGTGCTAATTGTTTTGGATATTTGAAAGAATCATGATATAAAATAATAGTTCTAAGAAGAAAAAATTAAATGCGTAACCCGTTGAACCGAACCGATCATGAACGGGTTGAGTTGGATTGGATTTCAATTTTTTTCTTAAAAATCGAATCGAACCAAATCGATCCAATCAAACTTAATTGACTTGGATCTTAAATTTGATCAAAATCAATATGAATGAATACTTGAAGACTCCTTGTATCCAAAAGTTTGGTCATGAGGCTGACAATTGCTTATATAAGCCCTCTCTCTCTCCACCTTTCCTTCACCTTACTGGCGATGCAGCAACATCATTCCCCATACAACCCCTTCACTCCCATGACTTCTCAACCCCTTGAGTTAATTTTTAGTGGTTTTAATCACTTTTGAGGATGACTTAATCATGACCTGACGCTTCCAATTTAATTTGACAAACTTGATATGATTTAGACTAGCCTCAACTCTCAGTATATTAATACTACTACACAATCTTTAACTTTAAATTCTGAAAATGTAAAAAAAAAAAATCTTAAAAAAACAAAAGTTCTACATTACAAATTTTAACTAAACAATAATATAATAATATTGAATTAATAAGATATAGAGTAAAATTATGGTTAAATAAAATTTAATAATATAAAATTCAATTAAGGAAAAAATTGCAAGAAAAAAAACAGAAATTAGATTTTTTTTTTAAAAAGCCAAAGGAATAATTATACTAAAATTCGAAGCACAAGCTGGGCTTGAACACATCGTACACACAATGCTACAAAATCTTCCTACCAAATCTTAGTATCATTTCCTAAACAAGCATAAATCCACAACGCCTTAGGAATTAGTGTTCTGGCACTGGGACTTGACCCCTCCATCAATGTAGCCAAAAACAAAATGTACTACATGAATAAAAATTTGACAATGCAGCTTGGTATCAAAAAAACAGATAAATCAGCAAGATTTTATTTTGGTATCTTTAAGAATAGGACAAAAGTAATTTTTAACCGTGAAAATTGTATTAATTATAAATTACAAATTAAACTTGGACTTTGGAGTGTATGGAGATTTGATTGATATATTTAACTTTATTTTATAGTTGAATCTGCAAATTTTGGTGTGAAAGATTGAAAATGAAAAGTACTTATGATCTTATAGAAAGTAATACATTGATTTTTTTATTTTTATTGAAAAATGTTAACTGTTAATTTTTATTAGCATATGAGAATTGAATTTGTTATCTTTTTTCATTTTTTTCTTTCTTAGTCACTCAATTATTCTTATATTTCCTTACATTGACTTGCTTAAATTCAGTGTATTATGCAAAATATAAAATGTTTTTTTTTTCCATAACTTACATACTATATACTTTTTAGAATGACTTTCAAAATTGCACACATCTGCTTTCATTTGTTCTCTCATTTAGAGTGACTTCAAAATCTCTTCCTATATCATTTTTATTGACTAATTAGCTTGATGTTTTTTTTTTATATAAAGAATTGCTTTCCACAAACCGGTTGAAATTGCTCCGAGCATGATTTCTACAAGTCAAAATCAAATCCAAGTTGATAAAATATTTTTCTGAATTATTTTTAAATTTATACTACCTTTATGATTGGACACATCCTTACTCAACCAACTAAAATAAATCCTCTTAATAACTAATTAAACTAGATTCCTTTAGTATTTAACATATTTATTCACTATAAATAGTTAATTTTTCATATGTAAATAACCAGGACCTATACTACTTCTACTCTATGGATTAAATTAAGTGTACGTTTTATAAATATCTAAAACCAATTTCACTTACCATACCACACATTTTAATATAAAATTTGTAACGTTCGACCACTCATAATTATTAATATCAATTAATAAAACTATTAAACCCTACCCTATGTCGATTATGTCATTATTATGTTCCAACTTCCACCACTCCCCAAATAGACATTCTTGTTTATTTACAATGTTTTGCAAGGAAAAAAGTGTCAACTAAATTAAATAAAAAAGCAAAGCCAACAATTTGAATTTAAACAGACTCTTACACGTTACCAAGAAAGAAAGGAAAAAACAGATTTTTACCACTCTTAATTCAAAAGTTTGTCTTCCAAAAGAAAACAGAAAATATCACCATAAAATCATTTAAAGAAACAAGGAAATGAAAACTACAAATATAGTAGTAAGAATAACTGATTCCTATAAGTAACACAGATTCACGTCGGCCATTATCAGTAAAGCCTTGGTAGGATTCATCGTATTGAATTTTTAATTAAAGCTTGACTACCACGTGCTTTGCATGGAGTCTTCATTGTATTATATATAGTCGTATATAATATATAATCTTATCCATTGAGACCCCTGCTAACGACAAATTCTCAACTTTCGGGCAATAATACAGTTGCGTTAAACCCCTGCTAACAACAAATTCTCAACTCATGCCTCATGGAATGTTAGAACTTGCCCAGTAGAAAAGGGTAGCAGCCCCTCATCTTCCAGCAAAAGAAACGAACTAGGCGCACCCTAAAACTTAAAGTCTCTCTTCTTTGACTTGCCCTCCTTTTCTTGCATCTTTCTTTTCCTCTTCTTCTCGTTCTGTATCAGATAACGACATTAATTATAAGTCACATTGGCAAGTTAGCAACTATAATATATGATTTTGAATGGTGAATGTAACACACCTCTGCAACCATGTCACTGAAATCTTCACGCTGACTACGCAACTTCTCTTCCTCCCTTGCTTCTTCATACCTGTACTCATCCAGTAGAGGTAAGAAACCACTGCCTCATAAACCTTACACAACTAACCAACTCTAAAAATTAGAAAAGAAAAAAATTCATACTTCGCAGGCAAAACATTTTCCATGGCTTCCAACTCTTCAGGCTGTAAAGTGACATCTACTTTATCTGTCTTCTGACCTCTAAGCAGATCAACCTGAAAATGCCAAAGCCGGAATGCATGAAATATGCTACTCTTCAAAACAAAACAAATATCATCATCATAAACAACAGCATAAAAAACTCTTACCCTTTTAGCACCTGACTTGTCCTGTGTGCCAGTGCCAACCACATAACTGCAGAGAAAAGGAAAAGAAAATGTGGCAACTCAGCAAACAAACTAAGTGTGTAAGGAAAAATAAACATGCTATTCAAATACTATAAAAAAAAGAGTTACAAGTATTGCATACGTGTGTGTGGTTCCAAGCAAAGTTCCAGGAGCAATTTTTTCTTCCTTCTCTTCGAGTACCTACATAGAAAACACCACACGGTAATTACATAACAAGTCAAATCAGAAGTCAAGGATGAAAAACAGCAATAAAAAAGACTCACTTGATAAAGAGGCCTCTCAGGCTCCTTCCTCTGTTGCTTCCGGAGGTCAATAACATCAGGTGTTTCCACTCCAGTGGGAGTGCTTAGGTGAAAAATGCATAGGAAAAGAGTTAAGAGATGAGATGATAAGAAATTTACACTCAAAGATCAGTTAGCTATTCTATCCATGAGAATAGTTCATTTTGAGTGCTAAATGTTCCTTACAGTTATACATATATTTACTCTCAACCAATCAGTAATTGTAATAGTAATAAACAAGCAGAAAAACAGAAATGATAAATGTTCAAATGAAATTCTACAAAACCATTTTTACAAATTCTGAGCCATCAATTGATTGTTTTCCTTTTTCCTTTTGCTAAATGTTTAAAAGCTAGTGCATGTTTGGTTGTGATCAAATGTTTGGGGCAAATAAATATATTTTGAGTTTTCTTAATAAGACTTTTGATTATGTGCTTAGTTAACAATAGCTAACACAATAAGCTAATCCAAAGACATCTAATCATGCCACATCATAAGTAAAGGATTCTCAAGTTATTTATCATGAATAATAGCAATGCGGATCATAAAAAAATGTTAGTTACTCTTATCAACCTGAGCCACTTTAAAACACCTAAACTACCCATCATAATAATAAACAAAAAATGTTAATACCTTGACAGACTATCAACAGACTGAATACCAGCTTCAAGTTCCTCCTCCTCCATTTCTTCTTCTTCTTCCTCCTCCTCCTCCTCCTCTTCCTCTTCTTCTTCCTCTTCCAAGTCTCCCCAATGCTTGGTCTTATCAACTGGCTCTTCCTGCATCATGAGAACATTAAGTAAAATGTCAAGATGGAATACCAAAATGAATTTAATAACCATTTTTTAGTTGATATATTATCGCAATCCTATGTACAACTTATTATTTTTATTTCTTGCCCAAACAAAGATTGCACTCAATCAATGACAGGACTGCTGCTTATGAGTTAAAGTGAGAAATAATGTTTTTTCCAATCACTAGGAAGGAACCGTTAAGTGTGTTTTCACGAAGCAGCTGAAGCCTTGTGAATTCTTGGTTCATGACATAGAAATATGCTTATCTGGGCCTCTGACCATTTGATCCGGAGTTTCATCCTAGTTGTCTTAATTCTTATAAATAAAAGTCAAATTTTCAGCAAAGGGTAGAGTGCATTCATGCATTATTCAAGCTTCAAACCCAAAAGACTCTTAGGTGTGGCATGTTAGATGAAAACCATTCATGAGCTTTAAAACAGCATAACTTTTGGGATTGTGAGTTCATGATAAAAGGAATAGTGATAAGCAATATATTGAGTTTTGGACATGCAAGATGACCATACATGCATTTATTTTTTCCCACTTCTCTCGTTTTCATCTATAAAATGTTTGTCCTATCAAAACACACAGGATAAAAACACAAACAAAATTTCACATGCAAGGAAACAAGAAGGAATTCCATAAGCTTTAAGGCAATTCAACTCCGGCCTTAAACCAAACCTCATAGTTAGGCTGATCTTGTTGTTGAACACCAAAAACATCTCCATACAGTGGACGCCCATACTGTTCACATGAAGAATTGAAGACAAGTAAACAACATGTCAGTGAGATAAAAGAATGGGGGACTCTTCACTGAAAAAGAAGAATTCAGGAACCTATCAATTTTTTAAAAAAAATTTTTAAAAAAAAAAAAAATATATATATATATATATATATATATACTTCATCAACAGGAGGCTTGCCCCATCCACCAGGATGATAACCAAAGCTAGCTCCAGGGGGGATAGGAGCATTCAGTCCAGGGATCTTCAGATGAGGATATGATGGTGGAGGACCATATCTCTGAAAAATCATATTTAATGGGGTCAAAAGGCCAGTAACAGAATACGAAAAATGCAATAGAAGACACTATAATTACCTGCATATTAATAAGCCAAGGAGGAGGAGCACCTTCAGGCATACCGAGAGCTTCTTTCAATTCATGTGATAACATGCCAGGTTTCATCTCCCTCAACTTCACCTGTGCACCAACCAATGACATCATATAAAAAAGTAAGAACCTTTTCAGTCAAAAGATATGCTTAAATAAAATCTAATAACAAAATTAAAACTGGTGAGTAGACAAGGAACTTTGACACTCAAAACAGATCAATGAACACCTCTATTAAAAGGACAAAGAAAAAAATTTAAACTCTTAGACTGGAACTTCAAATTGAATACCTATAGAAGTTCAAATCCCAAAAAAATAATAACATCCTGACAAACAAAATATTGCAAATGAAAGGACGGAAATACATTTATAACATATTTCAAACAATACATACCACTTAATAACTTTATTTACTTCTTCCATCAATCATAAAATTTTCATTTTTTCCATGAGTGGAGATGGTACATAGAAATTCCTAACCTAAATATAATTACACACGCTATATTCCAGTCAACTCATTCATTTCATCAACTACCTATTGCTCCACTTTAAAGAACCACTCCCCACTAAAATAACAAGAATGAGATTCTAATAGAGTTCCGTGTCATAAACTAATACAAGAAAATTAAAATGAAAAATGTTGCAACAGAAAAATAAGCACAACAAAAACAAAAGTTGTAGTAGTTCAAATCTCCCTACATTACTGTAGCGTGGGTAATACCTCAAACTCTTTTCCTTCATGATACAGGTCTCCGAGAGAGGTCAGTTTAGGCTTCGTTTGGTATTTAAAAAATGCATCATGAAGAACCTGGCAACCAATAAAAAGAACTATTAGCAAGGATAAGAATAGTTCTGATGCTAGAGTAAACAAAAACCAAGCAAACAATGCAAATGGTTCAAAACCAAAGGCAAACACAAATGAAACCTGATAATCTATATCCATTTTCCCCATTTTTGGTTGCATGCGCTCCCTTTGCTTTTGTTTCAGCTTCTTACTATCCTCTTTCTCAATATAAGCCTGCATGAGACAACATATGACAATGAAAAAACAGCGACTACAACAATGATTTAGGTAAATTAATTAAAAGACACACACATGTAAAGGGCACAGAAAAACTTCCAATATGTATAAATATATTAAGTTGTTGGGAAGAGAAAATTAAACAGAGGATGTGAAAGGAAAACTGTATGTAGTACCAGCCACACTCACAAGCCTATCCCATTAACATCCTCAATATTATAGATCAATACCACACAATATGTTGATTTTAAGACAGACCACCAACACTTTAGAGTAATGCAAACTTCTTATTAAAATGAACAACCATCCATCCATCAAAATATAAATAACAAAATTCCAAAACTTAAAAGAGCTTCTTCCAGAATCAGAAGCTCATAATCTAACATCAGGAAAAAAAAAAAAAGTAACAGCTTATAATAGTGCATAGAAATGCAGTTTCAAGGTCACAAATAGCACATATCACAGAATATTCAATTTATTTTAGTAGGAAGTCACTCCAAATTAAAATCATAATGCATGCAAACAGATTATTTCTTGAAAAACATACGCAAAAGATCATATTACCTGTCTGATTTTCTCAATTCCAGTGGCAGCAATGAAATCAGGAAGCTGAAAGGGTGGTTTCTCTATACCTCGTTTACCCTGCCAAGAAAAAATAATAATTGATGAGATATAAGTACTTCATGTGGACATATACTATGTAATTGGGCTAAGTAATATCAATCATAAAAATTGAAGATAAGACGAATTCAGCCCGAGCATTAAGCACAATGGAAAGGCATCTGAAAATTCAAAGCAGAACTATTAGCATCTTTGTCATAAATAAATGCCCATTAAAATTATGCAAAATTGTCATATGATTATTCATTATAGATCCCCATTAATTATATAACATAATGCAAGCTCCATATTCCCATTCAATCTAACAGATAATAAAAGAGAAATGACTCAAAGGTTGCCCATTGCCAAACACCTACAAGTCCAGGGTTGGTGATTGCCTCAGCAGCTCCCCTGCAAGCACCACATACATACAGATAAGAGAAACCTTATCAATGTTATCTTCCTCACCCTATCACTGCATCCCTCATGCAGGCTACAACTATCAGACAAACTTGCATTGCATCTTGAACCCATAACTATCAATTTAGAATGCAGATTTACCTGTAAAAATTTTCTCTTCTGACACCAATGCCTGGGTACAGGTACAGTATTCCGATAAGACTTCAAGAATACCAGCAACTTTGGGTCTGATGCAGTAGCATCCCACACCTGAAAAATGAAAAAGAAACCATTATATAACATTTGCATAATGGCCATGAGACCAAACTAATAGTGGGAGGGGGATGCCCAACAATTGAAATCTAAGCATGCTACACAAAAAATATCCTACCTCAACAACATCTGGCCTCAAGCAAATTTGTTTCAGTTCAGCAATTTTCATCCTCCGTTGAAGCTGAACAAAAAAATAAACTTTTTTTTTAGAATATTTATCAAAAGGAAGACAAGTAAAAAATGAATAAACAGAAGAAAATATGTATAATCATGTTACAAATTACTACACCTTTTTCTTCTTGTTTGAGATGCCTTTCTCTTTTTGCTCATTGTCGTTTTCTTCCTCTTCAGAATCAGAATCAGCCTTCTTATTAGCTGCTGCATTTTCTTCTGAACCATCCTTCTTATCAGTATCCTAGTTGTATAATAACAAACTTTCAGTCAAAATATACAAAGAAGATGTAATGATAAGAAGACAATTGAGACATAAGATAACCTCCAAAGCAGTGGCATCAGTGAAAGTAAATTTCTCGAAGATTTTTCTAAACTCTTCATCCATGCCTTCAACTAACTCTGCCTTCTCTGGTACATACTCAATTTCAATTTGTTCAACAAGCTGCAATTGAA
The DNA here is from genome assembly GCA_007407185.1 of Glycine tomentella. Taxonomy (NCBI): domain Eukaryota; kingdom Viridiplantae; phylum Streptophyta; class Magnoliopsida; order Fabales; family Fabaceae; genus Glycine; species Glycine tomentella. Next base: position 20,726 of record PYAF01004427.1, on the reverse strand, counting down.
GAAAATTAACAATAAAATTTGTGCACTAATGACTACATTTCAAATATCATCCTGAAAAATTCAATCTATGATTAAAAGAAAACAATGATCTGCTGCAAGACATGATCTAATCACCTATAAATCTTCCAAAACACTCAACAATGACACACAATGCAATGATTACAGTAATTAGTCCAGTTTAAGAACTTCAATCGAAACAAAGTAAATTTGCAACGGAAGAATAACTAGTCCGAATAGACAGATCATTCTCCTATCTTTTCCCTCCAATTCCCTTTCGCCTAGCAAAGCCCTAGAGATTCTCTCACTCTCAACCAAAGGCCCTGAAACGCAACGAGCTCTATTCAAGTACGAAAACCCTAATTTCACATCAATATTGCTTGAACTAACATTCAGAATCAATTTCCTACGAATCTATCGTTCCCGGCGCTTAAGTTATTATCGATTACAAACCTCCAATGGATTAGGAACAATAACCAACGCAGCAAAGCCTATGAAAGTATCAAAGTAATTAAAAGTTAGATGGATGGGAACCTGTTTTGAATCGTTGTTCTCTTTCGCATCGTCACTCTCTTCGGCGGAGTTAGGAACCGACGCCTCAGATGTCTTGTTGTTCTTCTTCTGCTTCCGGCGGCGGCGGCGGCGGTCGCTCTCCCGCGATTTCTTACCCGTGGCGGTGGAGTCGTTGGAGCTGGCAACGACGCCGTTCTGGTAGGGAATCGTTTCAGCGGCCATCGTTGAAGGTTTTTGCGGAATGAGAAATTCGATTAACTACAAGAGTGTTCACGTGAGAGATAAGAATCAAGAGTGAAGAAGATGATGAAGAAATGCAGAAGCTGAGGAAGATGGGTAAGTAAATAACTAGGCACCCAAACAGTCCTCCAACTTGCGCACGTGCAACGGTGTGAGATATTTTGGGCCCTTTGGCTTTGGATTGGGCTATAACGCCGTCTAAGAAGATGAAGATGTGAAGGAGAAGGCCTTGCTATTCTCACCTCGCTTTTCTTTCTTTCCATCCCAATTTTTGTTTGATAATTCTGCATTACGAAAATATCACAGATGGAAATGCTAACAGAATACAAACAGAAACACGTTTTACATTATTAAATTTTTATATATAAATATTGCTATTTTATTTTAAAAAAAAAATTAGCATTCTATGTATCTCGATTTACTCAAAGTATGAAAAGAACTACAAAATAAAGATGACTAAATTAAGATACTTGATAACATTAAATAAGATCATAGGAAAAGCAAATTGAATGAAGAAACAAAAGGCAAAAAGAGAAGAAAAATCTAAGTACCAAAGTCTAAAATATTAATCCAAAGTTAAAAAATATTAATTAATCAGGTCCTAAAGTTGGTTTGGATTAAAAAACATAAATCTAATAAATAAACCAAACATATACTGTAGTGTTTGGTTTATATTTAAAAATAAAATAATCAAACAAATCCAAATAAGTTTAATTGATTCATTTGACATATCATGTTGATAGAGTCAATTTTTTTATCCATGAGAATTGAACACCATCACATATTTTATTCCATTAGTTGAGTTTGATTTTATTGATATTCATGGAGTAAATTTAATTTGACAAACACCCTTATTACATTAAAAGAAAATAAAAGAATATCATTGAAATGACTAAATATTTATAATCTGTATTCTTTAAATTTAATTTAAATTTCATGTTTTATTAAACTTTGAATTTTCTTGAATTTTTAATTATAATGATCTATGTATTAAATTCTTGACAAATTACTCGTTATTTTTTTAGTATATATTGAGATTATTAATTTGTGTTTAAATAAAAAATTTGTTATCTTCTACTTTATTTAAAAATAAAACAT
>PYAF01004426.1:196225-218746 GCA_007407185.1 Glycine tomentella | reverse complement strand
CAAGCATGAATTTTATTCTGCCTAGCTAACTAGCTAGACTGCTTCATTTCTTGGTTACTGATTTTTCAAGTTCATGCATGACAACTAGTTAATAAATCAGCATAATCACTGTTAAACTAAAAGCCTTCTGTTGCAAGAATGTTCAAAGTGACTACTTATCTAGTATTTCAGGCAAAAAATGAAACCAAAATATAATTAAGTCTATTTCAAGTCTGCAATCAGCATGAATTGAAGATATCATCTTAATTAGTTTCGCTCTCAGGTTTACATTTTTCAGTGTTACCACGTGATATTGCAACAAAAACAAAACAATATTCATATTTTTTCAAGTATATGAATGGTGATTTTTCCACATATGTTATGCACGTGTGCCATAGATATATTTAGCACTAACATGCTACACTTTTCCAGGATAATGATTGTAGCACCCATGAGAGGGCTTCTCAACCATGCTCATGTCACTCAATCACATTTTGTTCTCCTTCCTTCTATCCATCCAATTTATAAAATAATATTACTAATCAATTAAACTAAAACTTATACCATACAAAATGGTTAATTACCTTAGTGATTATAGTGCTTCAAGTTCTTCACTGTGCGGTCCTTGGTAACATCTACCAGCTTCTGTGCTATGGAATCAAAGTTGCAAAGCACTGAAAAAGAAAATGTTCTCTCAACTAAAAATTATAGGAAATAAAGTTAAAGAAAAAACTTTGAATCTAAAAACATGTAATAACCTGTATAAGGAAGGTTGTTGCTTTAATTCCCTTCAATCACGGTAGCAAACAAACGCGTATAAAGCTACCCAAAGGGAAAGACCAAATCTTGCCATATCTAGCTGCTTGATCAACTCTCCCAAGATTTTCCTTTACCTCAAGTATCCAGTAAGAGGATATGTATCCATTAAGCAGCCTTTAGTAATTTGTTTTCAAAATTTTCACTTTTACTCTATGTCCAACCTTGACCATTTGAAGGAAGGATGCATGTCTGACTGGTGATGACATCTAATCCATGTTCAAGTAAATCATATATAATTATACTTACTGAAACAAAAACTTCAAGGATCGCGATGGCACGGAGCTTGGACTCGTCCAGATCGCACTGTGTGGAACCTTCGACGCCGCTGGTGACGTCGAGGAGGCGGTGGCATCCCTCGGCGATGAAGGCATCAGCGTAGAGGGAGAGCCTACTATGGAGGGCCCAGAGCCCTCGGAGGCAGAAGGCGGCGAAGAGAGCAGCGTCGGCGGGGACAGAGAGGTAGGAGAGCAAGGCGGAGATGAAGAGGTATTTGGCCTCGATGGCGAAGGTTTGGAGCGAGGCGCGGGCGGAGGCGATGGAGGCGTGGAGGAGGAAGAGGGCGGAGGCAATGGTGAAGGAGAGGTCGGGGGAGAGAGGGAGGAGCATATGGATCCGTGAGAGAAGAGGAACCCTAAAGGGGAGTTAGAACGCTAAGTGTGGGAGAAAAGGGAGACATTTAAAAATAGCGTAAAACATTCTAAGACGATTTTGCAAAACTCGTCTTAGAATCACAATATTTTAAGGCGGTTTTGAGAATAACCAGCTTGGAATGGACCTTTCTAAGACGGTTTTAGAGGAACCGTCTTAGAATTATTGTATTTATTTACAAAAATGTCACCGTGTTTCTTTCTAAGACGGTTTTGGATCAACTGACTTTAAATCAATGTCTTAAAAGGCCTTCTTGTAGTAGTGATGCTTTTCTTATATCAACTTTTCAATCACCCAATTTTACAACAAGGATTTATTGTTTCCTTTTTCTTTTCTTCTTTTTTTGTTTTTCTTTCTTTCTTTTCTTTTTTTTTTTAGCTTTTGAATCACATAAATTGCCACTTTCTAAAGCAAGTCTTTTTTCATCACCTTAGCTACCCAACTAATAAAAGTTTCCAACAAAATCCTCCTTTTCTCTCTTAACCTAAGGTAAGGTAGGGAATTCTTATCCTAGGCTAGGGTTAACAAAATATCAAGTGTTTGGCTCAAAGGGCTTGCAAAGGGTAAATCATTATATACATTAGGATAGCTTTTTGGCTAGTGGCTTAAAAGATGTCAGAAAGAAAGAAGGCCTAAATCATATCCATAAATCATATGTTATGACGATTAGAAATTCATGCAAAATCAACTATAAACAAATTAGCGAGGACACTTAATGTAATTTTTGTTGATGCACACACTCACTTGGGCTTAAGGTCTGTTTTCATGTTTCAAATCAAATCAATGTTTCAAAAGATGTTCTTTATTAATTCCATGTAAAAAGACTTGCCTTCGTTTGGTATTTTGAAAAACCCATTTTTTGTTTTTCATTCTCAAAGTTTTCAAAATTCATTTTGTGGTGTTATGATCTAATTCAAAAAGTAAGTTTCAAAACATTTATTTGTTGATTCTTTTCAAAACCTGTATGTCATTTAAGTACCAAAAAGATAAAAAAAATGTGTACTTTCCAAAAAGAGAGAAACATTTGTGTACACTACCAAAAAGAATCATAAACGAACACAACGTATTCAAATAAACATCAAACATAGTAAATAACAAAGTAATGAACTTAAACTACAAAGATGTAAAAGGAATATAAAAACAATGTCACAGATTTTTGAAGATCATGGCTGAGGAGCTCAGTTTCTTCCATTCAAACAGGATCTGCCACGTTTTTCATCATCACCTGCTTTGCCTCTTCTTAACAAAATGGACCTGTATCTAAGTTCTAACAAAATAGATGATACTTTCAAAAAGATAAGACATAAACTTTAAAAAGACATATAACAAAAAAAAACTAAAGAAAAAATTTAAAAACACTGGGTTGTCTCCCAAGAGCGCTTCTTTAACGTCGTATTAGCTGGACGCCTTTGTTATGGCTTTGTCTTCCAGCATTTGGACAATAGTGATGAGCCACTAGCTTTTGTATTTTCCTCCAACATTTTCACCAATTTCTTTTCTTTTTCAGAGCGGATTGGATAGTTGCTAACTGATTTCTTTAAATTTCCTGCAAGGAAAGCATTGTTAGCATATGGAGGTACTGCGTTTATCTTGATCTGTGATTCTTGATTTTTCACTTCCTCTCACAATTCCTCAAAGATAAATTGTTGGTAAGGAATTTTCTTAAAAGCATCTAATTGTTGGAGATAATCTAAACTCTCATTTTCTGCAGATTCATTCATCTCCTCTAATGCTTCAACTAATATTTTCTCTGGACAATCTTTTCCTTGAACCAACCTCTTGGAATCATAAATTCCTCTATTCAAGACATCCACCCTAAAACACTCCCTTGGTTCCTTTGGATTAACTTGTGTGTTTGCTGAAAAAGGTCTACTTCTCTGCTCAGACAATTGTTTTGCAAGCTGTCCAACCTGAACTTCAAGATTTTTAATGAAAGCCTCAGTGTTCTTTTGATTTGAAATGGATGTCTGCATAAACTGAGTTAGAGTGTCTTCCATTTTTGATATTCTATCAGGATGAGCTTCTTGTTGTTGTGGCGAAACCCTATTTGAAGAACCTGCATAAGAGTTGTTAGAGGGATCTGCAAAAGTAGAGTTAGTGGGATCATAATATGCATTATCATTTTGCTGCCTCCAGCCATAAGGCTGATTTGAACCTGGACCACCTCTGTAGCCTTGGTAATTTTCTTGGAAGTTCTGTTGAGGTTTGGTTTGATTTTGCATATAATAAGCCTCCTCTTCTTGTTGGTAATCACTAGGTACTTGCTGAAATTGTTGAGAAAGTTGGCCTATTTGTTTGGTCAATGCCTCTATTTGTTGAGTCAAGAGCATATTCTGAGCGAGAATGACATTCTAAGTATCCAGCTCCATTATACCTTTCCTTTGAATCGGAGATCTATCATGGTGATACTGGTAATCACTGGCTACTATGGAGTCAATGATTACAATTGCTTCCTCCGAGCTCTTTGACATCATGGTACCTCCAGCTGAGGCATCAAGAATCATCTTTGTTTGAGGTCTCAAACCACTGTAGAAAATATGTAGTTGTGCAATATCATCAAAGTTATGATTTGGGCACCTCCGCAGTAATGGTTTGAATCTCTCCCAGGTTTCACAGAGAGGTTCATTAAACCCTTGGGAAAAAGTAGCAATTGCTGATTTTGTGCTAATGAATCTGGATGGAGGAAAGAATCTAGCAATAAATTTTTCCTCCACTTCTTCCCAAGTGCTAAGACTTTTATTTGGTTGGGATTAAAGCCATGTCTTTGCCTTACCCGTCAAAGAGAATGGAAAAGCTCTAAGATAAACAGCTTCAGCATCCTCATTAGAAGCTCCCATGGTACTACACTGTTCCATGAAGGTAGACAAATGAGTGTATGGATCTTCATGATCCATTCCAGAAAAAGGATGTGATCCAATCAGATTAAGCAATGCGGGCTTCAATTCCACAACCTTTTTACTGAAAGGAGGAATGACTATGTTGTTGTAATGTTTTGGTCCTTGTTGATACGCATAGTCACCAAGAGTCCTCCTTGGTGGTTTATTTTCTTCTCTCCCTCCTTTATCAGCCATAATTAAATTACAGGTGGCTTTACTAGTGAAGGGGAATCAAAATAGAAGAAGATTCACTCGGTGGCTCTTTGGTTGTTTGTTTCTTTTCCTTTATGTTCCTCTATTATGATCTTGGTAATTTTTAAATTTAAATAACAATTTTTCTGCAAGAAATTTACCTCAAAAAGGAAAAGAACAAACTTGCAATAACTCGTAAGTACCGAGGTTAGGAAAATAAAATAAAATAAAACACAAGAGAATTTATACAAAATCAAAATAACGAAAGTAAAGAAAAAGTCCTTGAACCTATCAAAATGCAAAATATGATTGGACAAATCTTCTCAAAATATGAAAACAATATTCATCCAAGTACTATGTAACACCCTAGAATTTCAATAACTGCAAATGTATGGTCAAAATGTTTCTTGTACAACGGTTGATGTGAGTATTAGATTATGTGAGATTTGATTGGTCTATATTTAAATTATTTAGGTAAAATATTAATTAGAGATATTACAAAAATGCTTGAAGAAAAATGACCATATTACCCTTCCTTTGAAGCTGAAATTACGAAAATGCCCTTGAGATGAAAATGACGATAATGCCTTTGGATATTTTTTGTTAGATATTTTAAAGTGGAAGTTACAAAAATATCCTTGAGCTAGAATTAAACAAATACCCTTGGATATTTTGAAAATTACAATCATACCCCAAGGGTAAATGACAAATTACCATAGTACCCTTGAGGCAAAAATTATCAAGACAACCTTTGGTATTTTGTGAAAGCTTGATGAAATTACAGAGTGCCCTTGGATGGAAAATTACTAAAATACTTTGTGACAAGAAGCCTCAGAATAGGATTTCTATGAATTTCATACGGTAATAACTTTGAAATTTTATCCAGGAGAATTCAAGCATCAGAAAAATATAGAAAACTGATAAATATAATGTGGAATTTTCTCTTAATTGTAGGATGAATAGACTTATTTAATAAAATGGTTTAGTAATTTTGATGGTCAGAAGCAGAACGGACCAATCAAAATGAAGATAAAAATAGTCTTGTACGTAAGGCCTGTGTAGCACTCTATATAGACTATTTGAGAGTTATTTGTATTGTAACTGAAGTCAGTTTTTGAAAATCTCTAGAGTTCTATTATTTAATCTTATCCTTTAAGAAGAAGAGTTTGAATTGAATTTTACTTCCTCTTTATTAATGCCATGTGTGAATTTGTCTTGGAATTGAATTCTTCTTCATAAAAGGTGACATGTGAACACAAGGAGAACCACACAATTTTCTACTCTTTAAAGGAAATAACAACATGATATAAAAGGAGGAAGGGAAGATAAAAATATTTCCCTTGGCTATGATCTTCACGTGAAGAAGAAGAAAGGATAGAATAAGGTGGATTTATCATATCAAAAAGTGTTAAGTCATGATAAGTAGGAAAAATACCTTAAGATTCATAAATTAAAATGATAAGATACAATCATGAAGGCTTAAGAAATATCTAGCCACTTGTAATTTACTATTAATATAGGAATAAGAAACCCATCATAACCTTGAAATACATGTGTACAAGATGGCATGAAAAGAAGAAAAATCTTCTCTTAATTCCCTTGATGGTCACGTGAACAAGGAGAGAAAAAGGGAGAAGATTCATGAATATGACAAGTAGGAGGACACTTGGAAGAAAGTCATCATGGCTTAGAAGATTTTTATAAAGGATAGAAGATATTTAGGAAAACCATTATGAGCTTAGTTAGAATGAAATGAAATGAGATGGAACTAAGTTCTAATGAAACCAAATGGGAGTAACTAGCTACAAAGGGTAGAAATGTCCTTGAATATTTTATTATTTTCCAAACTCTATATAAAGGGAGGAAGGTCTTAAGTAGAAGTCACATTCAAGACTCCATTCTTCCACCTATTCCACGTGAAACATCTCCTTCATTTCACTTTCATCCTTTCATTTTCAAAGCATAAAGAGACCCCACTTCCTTGAAGAATCACATGTAGAAGCTAGTACCATTAGGAAGAGATAGACAAGCTTCATAAGAGGTTATAAGGTATGTATGGGGAAGTTTTATGATAAAGATAGTTTAAGTGTTACTTGTGTTTGAATAAGTGTTTGAAGTTCTGTGAAATATGGCTTGTATCTGAGTAATTATTGGATTTAAAGTTATAGTAACATGATTGAATGTCTAAATGAGGTTTTATGTATTGTTGAGTGTTTCTATGAATCTCTGTATATGGATGATATGTTGTGTTTTGTACATGAGTAATAAGCTGAGTTCTGTACATGATTTATGTTGATTTTCTAAGTAAATCATGTGAGACAATGATTGGAAGATTTATATTGAATATCTTAGTTTATGAAAAGAATGAGATATGCATAAGTGAATCAGTCTCATGTGTCTCATAAGAGTTGCCTCAGAGTGGAGGTGTGTATAAGAGTTGCCTCAGAGAAGAGGTGTGTCAGATAGCTGCAGGAACTGAGTTCGAGCATTCAGACAAGAGGAGTCTGAGCTGGGGGGTGACTCTTGCAGTAGGGAAGTCATGCCACCCATGATGATCACATGAAGTGTGGGTGAGAATCCTATGCAACACCGTGGTACCCTGACTGATCGTTTCAGTTCTGTGCCACTGGGATGGAGCTATCTTGACAGTTGGTACCACATAATAAGAGTTTAAGAGAATCATGCATCATGATAAGAGTCTAAGAGAATCATACATCATATAGAAATTTTGAAGATGTTATAAATATCTGCATATTGAATATATTATGTTGCTTAAATTATGTTTATCATAAACTTACCCTGTATTTTGTGTCTGCGGTTGACAACTGCTATGACCTATATTTTATTCGGGCGAGCAGATGAACAACAAAGAGAGACCATTAACTGTTTACAAGAAGAGGATTTTGTTTGCAGATATATTCTTTTGTTACAGAGAGTTTTGAATTAATTGTACTATGTAATAGAACTAGTGTCAGTTTGTAATCTTATTATATATTACTTCAGATTTATAAATATTACTTAGTAATGAAATTTTCTTGGAGTATCAGTTATTGACAAAATTTTGTTATATTCAGTTGAGTGCTTTTAAGAAAATTGAAAAGAATTTTCATTAAAAATCAATAATAACAAGATTGCGAGTTGAGGTGTTACATACTAAATACAAACTAACTAGGTTTTCGGGCATGTTCAAAGATAAATTTCTTGAAATCAAAAGATAAGTACCAGCATTTGAAACATGATTTTAACTGAAATATGACACTTATCAGAGACTTACACCTTCTCTCTTCTTTGTAGCAGAACCAATATCGCCATTTGCACCAACAAAGGATTACTAGAATAATATAACCATTGGATATTCATTGCGCGACTATTGTTCAGTATTGAAGTCTTGAAATTTCCTAGTAATGAAGCGCTTTTCATGATGGTTCTAAGATTTTCTTTGTAGTGAACGTCGTGAAAAGTCATTATTTACAACGACGGTTATAAAACCGTCTTGGTAGTGTCTGGTTTCTAAGACAGTTCCTCCAGGAAACTATCTTTTAAGAGTTAAATTTTTTTTTTAAAAATTAATAATAAATATGATCTAAGACGGTTGTTAGGAATAACCGTCTTAGAATGTGAACATTCTAAGACAGTTATTCCTATCAACCGTCTTAAAAGAGTGTAATTTAAAAAAATTGATCTAAGACGGTTGTTAGGAATAACTGTCTTAAAATTTGTGAACGTTCTAAGACGGTTATTCCTAACAACCGTCTTAGAATAGTGTAATTTTTTTAATAACTGTCTTAGAAAAGTGTAATTTAAAAAAAAAAATCTGATCTAAGATGGTTTTTAAGGATAACCGTTTTAGAATGTTCACATTTTAAGACGATTATTCCTAACAACCATCTTAGAATAGTGTAATTTTTTTATATAAAAAAAATATAATCTAAGACGGTTATTCCTAACAACCGTCTTAGATTAGTGTATTTTAAAAAAAAAATCCGATTTAAGACTGTTTTTAAGGATGGTTGTCTTAGAATAAGATGGTTATTCCTAACAATCGTCTCAGAATAGTGTAATTTTTAAAAAAAGATAGCACTAGAATTATGCTCCTTGTCATCATCTACTTGAAGAACACCTGTAATTATCACACAGTACTAATAACCGATGTCGCATTGCGTCAAAATAATTAAACTACGCTAATTCTATAGCATAGGATTAACCGAAGTCAACTTAGAGACACAATCAATTTGGTTCCAACTTCAATTCACTAATAAACAATAGGGGGGTTTTAATTGAACAGTTTGTAGGCAATGAATAAAAATTATGAAAACACAAACTACAATTGAAGAAAAATGTAGAAACTGAAAGAATTGATAAGAGGTATTGTAAAACAAATTAAAGAACATCAATCCAATTCACCAAATCAAGCAATGCAAATTATTATAGTTCTCAGATAATGATCTAGTTATGAAATTTCATTCAATTTTACAAGAAGCAGTTCAATCGAATTAACTCCTAAATTAATTGAAACCACAAACATAATTGAAATATCATCCAAATAATCTGTGATTAAAATTTGAAAATAGGAAATGAATCGATAACCTAATCCATTTTCAATCCTAGCTCATTCATAATCATGAAAATCGAATAGAGGATTGAAGAAGAAAGTGAACATTCACACAGAAATTGAAATACCAAATAAGAACTCAAATTCTCCTTGTTTGGACTGGATCCTTGGATTGATTGATTGTTTAGCCTTCCATGATCATCATCAATGGAAAAGCCACGAGATTAGTGCAAGAAAATGGAAGAACATAAATGAAATGAAGAAGAAAACTGAAGAACAATGAAGAACAATTGAGAGAAAAAGAGAGAAATTTTAATTTTGAAAACTTCTAAAAGAAACTACAAATTATGTTTTTGCTAAAATGAAGTGTAATTTTCTAACCAACTAATTACACTAAAATATAGTGACTGAGTCATTAGGATAAGATAAGCCATGATTAGGCCCATCTAATCTAACTAATTACTAATTACACCAATTCGCAGCTCGAAACTCAAGTGCAGAGGTTCTAACTTCCAATCCTACAATGACCCTCAAAATGGCAGAATTGGCCTTGACTTGTCTCTGACAAAATTGTAGATTTTTTCCTTATCTTTCCAGGAATTATCATATGCGCCATTTGGAGTTCTATAGTACTGTCTAGGTCCTGCACAAGGAAGATAGGTCAAGTAAGCAAAAAATCTGAAAATAAATAACAATTATCAATTAAGTCCACTTGTTTGCCTAAGACAAAATCTAAGTTAGAGTAAGAAAATAAAATTCCAAGAGAAGTCAAATAAGTTAAGAAGAATAGAAAAATATTAAACTAAAAACACTCAATCAACTACCAACTACATTCAGGCTAAAACTTTTGACAAAAAAACTAGTAAGAGAAAACAAAAAATTACCTTATGTGAACCAGGGTCATGTGTTACAAGAATGATGTGGGACGCCTCGTCTATGCTAGGATTGACACAATACTGGAAGGTACACATAGCTTCAACATTATCTTCAACAGTTTTCTCTAGTAAGTGAGAAAGCTACATATTGTCACATTCACATCTCACAATTAAAGACTCCGATAAAAATCATTAACAATAAAAATACTTATTGCCTGTTTTACTCCACCGCAAAACACCATACTTGTGTCCAACCATGGGATAATGTTCTGAAAACTTGGTAGAAACTTTTGAAAGAATGTCTGATGATGAGTCATAAGACATAATGCTTTATTTCTTTGACTTTAGAACAATACTTTTAGTAACTTTAATGTCATATTCTGATTCAGATCTCACAAGAAGTGAAAGAACCCCTGTCACTCCATTGCTGTAGTTACACAACATGTAATATTAGCACTATTTTCCACTTCACACACACATATAACAACCTTTCTTTCAAGAGAGTCCACATAGCTTTCCCTACTTGATATCCTCTTTGAATATAAAAGGAAGTATATTAGAACATCATTCCATATAAGCTGATAATATCAGCAGAGAGAGGACAAAAAACCACAACCACTGTCTTGTGTTAATTTACTGCTGGATCATACTAATTTTTAGGAATGTGTTACCAATTTATTCAAGTTCTTTAACGATTCTGATCAAGCAGAAATATAATAAAGGTGCTATAACAAACAAAGAGGAGTGCTAACAACACTTTATTTTGCAGAAAATAAACATATAAATATTTTTACATAGAACACCAACATAAAGAACTCTCACTAAACCATAGTGTCATCAAACAAAACAACACCGATATAAATAGTATGCTCGTGAAAGACCTTGGGAACTAAGCCTTTAGTAAGAGGATTTGCAGGCATGAAGTTTGTCCCTATGTGTTCTATGGAAATATGGTCACTCTGAATTCTTTCTTTAACAACCAGAAACTTTATATCAATGTGCTTTGATTATGAAGAGCTTCTGTTATTGTTGGAGTACAACACTGTTGACTTATTGTCACAATAAATCTTTAGCGGCCTTTCAACACCACTTACTATACGTGGTCCTGTGACAAAATTTCACAGTCATACCCCATGGTTAGACGCCTCAAAACAAGCTACAAATTCAACGACCATAATAGAGGAAGCTACAAGTATCTGCTTAACACTTTTCCAAGAAATAACTCCTTCAGCCAACATGTACACGTAACCTGATGTGGATCTTTTACTATCTTAGCATCTAGCAAAATCAGAGTCAATATAATCGATGATCTCTAATTCATCTAACCTCCGATATGTGAGCATGTAATCCTTTTTTCTCTTTAAATGACGCATAACCCTTTTAGTTTCTTTCAGTGATCCATCCCTAGTTTACTCAAGTATCTGCCTAATACTCATACTATGAATGTTATGTCAGGACGAGTGCAAACTTGAGCACACATTAGACTTCCTACAACTAATGCATAGGGAATATTGTCCATTTCTGTTGTCTTAAGTTTATTCTTTGGCCATTGTTCGAGATTAAACTTATCTCTTTTACATATGGGCATATCTCCTGATGCATAATCTTTCTTGCCAAATCTTTCCAAAATCTTTTCAATATAGCTCTTTTGTGACAACCCAAGGATACCTCGAGAACAAACTCGGAGTATCTATATTCCTAATTCAAAAGAGGCATCACCAAGATCTTTCATCTCAAAATTATTAGTCAAAATTTTCTTGGTGTCGTGCAATAAGCCTATATTGCTATTGGCAAGAAATATATCATCTACATATAAAATCAAGAAGATAAATTTACTTCCACTAAATTTATGATATACACAATCTTCCACCATGTTCCCCTCGAAAACATAAGATATTATAACTTGATGAAACTTGTGATACCATTGACGAAAAGTTTGTTCGAGACTGTAGATGGATTTCTTTAACTTACAGATCATAGACTTTGAATATCCAAAAGCAAAGTTTTTTGATTGGGTCATATAAATTGTCTCATCAATATTGTCATTGAGAAACATTGTCTTAACATTTATCTGATGTAGCTCTAAGTCAAAATGAGCCACAAGTGTCATAATTGTCCTAAAAGAGTCGTTCGAAGAAATCAGAGAGAAATAGTCTATGCCTTCCTTTTGAGTGAAACCCTTAGCAACGAGACGAGCCTTATATCTTTCAATATTACCTTTTGAATCCCTTTTGGTCTTAAATATCCATTTACAAGATCATAAACGTCATTGTCATTCATGGATTTCATCTCATCCTTCATGGCATTGATCCAATTATGAGCATTAAAACTTTCTAAGACTTGTTGGAAGTTAATTGGGCCATCTTCCTTTAAGCCTAAAATATAATCATGCTCTTGGAGAAAAACAATATAATCTTCTGAAATTGCACTTCTCCTATCTCTAGTGGATCTTCTTAATGGAATTTCTTGAGGTTGTTGACTTTGTTCCGTAGGTACTATTGGGAAAATTTCATTGTTGTCTTGTTTTAGAATGATGTCAAGAATAAGAGTCTGATCATTAATTGTTTGTACTGGAATTGCATCTTGAATGATGACAACATCAGGAAAGAAACAAAATTCACTTCCTCAAAGACAACATTTCTTACTTTATCTTCTCGTACAAAGTCAACATCCTCATGGAATCTCACATTTCCCATCTCAAAGAAGGATCTCGTACTGGGATCATAAAACTTGATGCCCTGAGAGCGTTCAACATATCCAACAAAATAGCATCTAATAGTTCTTGAGTCCAACTTTCTTTCATTAGGCTTGTAAGACCTTTCTTTTGCTAGACAACCCCAAATATGTAAATGTCTTATGCTAGGTTTATTTCTTGTCCATAGCTCCTAGGGGATTTTGGTCACTGCCTTAGTTGGAACCCCATCAAGGATATAAACTGCAGTCTTTAATGCTTCTCCTCAAATTGACTCAGGTAAAGAAGAATGACTAATCATGTTTCTCACCATAACCTTAAGAGTCATATTCCTTCTCTCCTTAACACCATATGCTAGGTTTGTTTGGCATTGTATATTGCGGGACAATTCCACATTCCTTTAGGAAGTTAGCAAAGGGTCATGGACATTGTTCTCCTGACCCATCAGATCTACCATAATACTCACCACCACGATCAAATCTAATAGCCCTACAGTACTACAAAAACAGTATGTAACGACGGCAGTTTAACGACGGTCGCGTAAGACCCGTCGTGGTTTAATGAGTGATGGTATTTTTGTAAATACCAGGAATATTTCTACGACGGTCATATGTTAACCCGTCTTTGTATTGTGTTTACCACTACGTTTTGGTTTATTGACCGTCTTGTTCTGAATGATATCAACTACGGGCTAAAAGCCCGTCGTGGGATTGGGGAAAAGTACATAAAACGACAACGTTTTGCGGTAAGCACCTTTTTAGTTGTTAAACCTAGCAGCAACACAAGACTAAGCAACACAACGTACACTCGAATGCACCTACGCTCACCCATTCTGTCACCGTCTCAGCCACTCTCCGTCGCGGGGTCCGTGAGTTCCTCAACCGATGTCCGTCGTCCCCTCCCTCAAGGCCTAACCCAGTTTGTGTTGAAGGCCTCCCGTGTTTAACACCAGCCATAATCTCCAACTGTTTTAACAAAGAGAGGCTTGTCCATCAGCTGCGTCACCAGCTTTGTGCTTTCATTGGCTGGTAAGAAGAATGCGAATGCAGCAATAGTTGAGGCTGATGATGATGAAGAACTCTTGGAGAGAGTAAAGCTGAGGCCGAAAGAAGAGACTTCAGAAGCAATGTATAACACTCTGTTCCAAACAAGAAACAGGTCCACTCCTCAACAAATTTTTCTTTGCTTTTCACTTTATTATGACATAAATATTAGTTTATGCTAACATCCATTTGGGCATGGTTGATTAGAATGCAAATAAATGTATAGTTATATTGATAGGTTTGAGAGTCTGCACCCTAAAGGGGCTATAGTACTGTAATCTATTCTATATCTTGAGGATTTGTAACCAATAAATTTAGCCCCAAAAGTTGAGCTTAAATGTAAATTGTTTGCCTCTATTTGTTGGGTTTGTTTGTAGGTGAGGCTCAGCATACTGAGTAATTTAATGTAATACAACTGAGACCGCTGTAATGGTATAAATAAATGACTTTTGATGGATCCCATCTCTAAAACAAAGAGATTAAATAGACATGATCAAAAATTCAAAGTGACTAATCTGTGGTTAACGATTCAAACTTTTGAGTGTTCTTTATTTTTTTCTTAAGCCTTTCAAATTCGGATGATTCGGAAATAAATCCAATCTATGCCATTTGATGTTACTTAATTTGGGAATTGTGAACTATGTCAGAAACAGGGCAAGGCCGTTGGGTCACTTTCAAATGTAAACACTAGATGTTGGACTGTGATTGAAGTCATGACTCTTCACGGTGTTCCACTTGCTGATGCCTTTTAAAAAAAAAAATACTTGGAGGGCCCAAAGGCCCTCACTTGCTGATCTCTTGTGAACTGGAAACTCTTAACTTTTTTTTTTGTGATACATCAAAAATTAGTTTAGTTCATCTTGATGGGAATCAAATATTCTGTGTATGCAAATTAATTTTATGTACGAACTTGAGAAATCCTGTCTTGGAGACTGCTTACAAATGTTAGTAATAGTTGGTATTATTTTTTCTTAAGCCATTCATTAGGAATTATATTGTAATTAAATCTTTTATTCTGAATTCTTGGAATAAAAAAATAAAAAAGCCAGCTATAAATTAAGGTGATGTGCCATAGCTACTAGGTAGGTTCGCTCAGAAACTATATGAACCATGAAAAATGACCTGTGTAAATATATAGTGCAGTGTAAAAAGCTGTTAGCATCACGATAATTTTAGGAAATGACAAACTATGTACCAATCACTATTAATCAGGAAACTGTTCGATGTTTATTTCCTTAGATATGTAAATTCTAGTATTGCTGCATCAGATTTTGATTTTTCAGAGTGTGAAAATGTTTTCTTTCAATTTCAATTTCATGTGTTAGACAATGAATACACTAAAGACCAGAGCCATACTCTTAAATCTCCATCTGAATGTTTCAAAATTGAGCTTAGTGCATATTTTCATGTTTATCTCGTTTTCAATCTTTCTCTAACTGCCTCTTGAGGTTTACATGTCAAAGTTTCTAAGTATACTTTTAAGTATTTTCTAAGAATAATGTTCAGTCCTCCCAAATTGCCTTTGACTCTTCCGCCACTGCATTTGAGAAGTGGACTTGTATGACAGGCCGTGCTGATCAGCTTAAGGGCCTTTGAGGGAAAACAATGTACAAAATATATCTTTTGGCACCTTTGCTGAATGTTGTATATCTTTAAGTCTTTATTAGTAATATTCTGCACCTTTCCTCCTTCACTCCCCGCTGCACAAACCAATTACATTAAACAATAGTGATACACAAATAGATATAGAACACATTTATGTATATAGCAAATGTATATAGCAAACTCTGGACAGGTAATTAGTAAAATTTGAATATGATATATAAACTTAATAACTAGTTATGAAAGACATAGAACACAAATTATTGAATACATTGTATTAATTAATCTTTCATTGTTGTTTTAGGTGGTTGATTTTTGGTCAGTTACGACCTTAAGGCATCTTTCCACCTTTTCTTCTTTCACGAAACAATTGTGCATTGCTACCATCGGCGTCACCGGAATCTCCTTTGCTTCATATTGCCCATCTTTCTTGGTATGTCCCTTGTTTCTCAATATTATATGTTTTACACCGTCTTTGTTGATATGTCAGTATTGCTTTGTCACAGCATGCAATGCATTCTTAGTCAACCTTAGTTTCCCGTTAAAGGATCAATATATATTAACAACTCATGTATACAATATGTAACTTCCTAAATAGGATAGGGCCCCACCTTATTAATATGAGCATATACATCTGTATCATGCGTATAACATTTTCAATATCGAAATGACAGCTTATTAATTGGAAAATGGATCGAAGTTGGATGAAAGCATCACGCATAAGTGATGAATATGAAGCTGGGGTAGATGATTTCATTAAGTTTACCGAACTTAATGCAACAAGTGTGGGTGGAAAATTTTTCTGTCCATGTGTCAAATGTGTCAATGGGAGATGACATGCACCTAATGACATAAAATCACATCTTATATGTCACGGGATAAATCCAAACTACACCAAATGGATATGGCATGGTGAATCGCCGCAGGTCCCAACAATTTCAAAGACTGCGCATGTTGCTTATGACAGCGGAGATCACATAGAAGATATGATACGCGACCTTGGACAAGATACTTTCAAAACTGTACATGCACCTTTGTATGAACAAATAAAACAGGATTCAAAGGATGAACTATATGCTGATTGCACAAGTTTCACACGATTTTCAGCGGTGTTAGGTTTGGTGAACCTGAAGGCAAGATATGGGTGGAGTGACAAAAGCTTTATTGCGTTGCTTGTCTTATTGAAGGAGATGCTACCAAAAGGCAACAACTTGCCAAAGAATCACTATGAAGCCAAAAAGATCTTATGTCCAGTGGGAATGGAGTACCAAAAGATACATGCTTGCCACAATGACTGTATTTTGTACAAAAATGCATATGCTGAATTGGCCAACTGCCCCTCATGTGGCGCATCAAGGTACAAAGAAAAAAATGATGATTGTAGTCAAAACAGTAGCACAAACAGCAGTAGGCCAGCAAAGGTGTGCTGGTATCTTCCAATTATCCCGAGGTTCAAGCGATTGCTAATCCTACTGATTCCAAAAACCTTACATGGCATTCATATGGGCGAAATAAGGATGGCATGCTCTGACATCCTGCTGATTCTCCGCAATGGAAGATAATTGATAGTCTTGTATTCAAGTTTTGGGGACGATCCAAGAAATCTAAGGTTGGCTCTTGCTTCGGACGGAATGAATCCTTTTGGTAATTTAAGCACTAACCACAGTTCATGGCCGGTTTTGCTAATGATTTACAACCTCCCGCCTTGGTTGTGCATGAAACGTAAATACATAATGTTGTCTAAGATGATAGCAGGTCCAAGACAACCGGGAAATGATATTGATGTGTATCTAACTCCATTGATAGACGACTTGAAAACATTGTGGACTGAGTGGGTGGATGTGTTTGATGGGAATTTTGCAACAAACCTTTAGGTTGGGAGCAATGATATTTTGTACAATTAATGACTTTCCTTCCTATGGGAATTTGAGCGGATATAGTGTCAAAGGACACCATGCATGTCCTATTTGTGAGAAACACACAAGTTACATGCAGCTAAAACATGGAAAGAAGACAATATATAATAGGCATCGTCTATTTCTAAAGTCTTATCACCCGTACCGGCGAATGAAAAAAGCTTTTAATGGAACACAAGAAAATGACAAAGCCCCTGAACCGTTACATGGAGTTCAAGTTTATGAGTTGGTCAAAGACATTGTACCTTTGTTTGGGAATACACAAAAAAAAAAAAAAGACTCTTCTGAGAAGAACATATGGAAGAAAAGATCCATATTCTTTGACTTACCCTACTGGTCAAATCTACTGTTCGGCACTGTTTAGACGTAATGTATGTGGAGAAGAATGTTTGTGATAGTTTAGTTGGCACACTGCTTAACATCAAAGGCAAAACAAAAGATGGGTTGAAGTGTCGTCAGGATCTGATTGAAATGGAAACAAAGGAAAAAAAATCCTTTTGTCTTACATTGCGTAATATGAAAGTCCCACAAGGATACTCTTCAAATATCAAGAGCCTTGTATTTGTAAAAGATCTGAAATTGGTTGGGCTGAAGTCCCACGATTGTCACGTGCTAATGCAACAGTTACTGCCAGTAGTGATTCGGGGAACATTGCCAGACAAAGTTCGTGTTGCAATCAATCGATTGTGCTTTTTCTTCAATGCAATCTGTAACAAAGTCATTGATCCAAAAAAGTTGGATGACTTGGAAAATGAGGCTGTTGTTGTCCTTTGTGAGCTAGAGATGTATTTTCCTCCTTCTTTTTTCGACATTATGATACATTATTGTTCATTTAGTGAGAGAGATCAGATTGTGTGGTCCGGTTTTCTTCAGGTGGATGTATCCTGTTGAGCGATACATGAAGGTGTTAAAGGGGTATTCAAAGAATCTATACCGACCAGAAGCGTCCATTGTCGAAAGGTACGTTGCGGAGGAGTCTATAGAATTTTGTTCAGATTACGTGGACACACTTAAATCAGTTGGGTTGCCTGAAAACAGACATTGTCAAACACGCACAGGTAAGGGGACACGAGGATTCAATGTTGTAAGTATGAGTCGAAGTGAAGTTTTAGTTCCTCATTTGTATGTTTTGAATAATACGTAAGAGATTATTCCTTACTTGGAAAGGCACAAACAACTTGTTGCTAAGACACACCCTAAGATGAACATCAAGAAGGTGTTGCAAGAGCATACCAGGACATTCATTAACTGGTTTAAAGATGTAATATTTGACGATGCCAATGCTTCTAAAACATTAAGACTGTTAGCTATTGGACCAAATCTCAATGTTCCAACTTGGAAGGGGTATGACATAAACAGCTACTCATTCTACACAAAGGCACAAGATGATATAAGCAATGTGCAGAACAGTGGAGTAAGTGTTGATTCATTTTCAGATCACTTTTGCAGTGCATCAGATATGAATCCGATTCGAGCTAAAATGCCATACTTTGGGGTTATTGAACAAATTTGGGAGCTTGATTACAAAGAATTCAGGGTCCCTCTTTTTAAGTGTAATTGGGTTAATGGAAACACTGGTGTCCATCAAGATCGTATGGGATTCACTTTGGTGGATTTAAAAAAGGTGGGTTACAAAGATGAGCCTTTCATCTTGGCTGAACAAGCGACACATGTGTTTTACGTACAAGACCCAACAGACTCCCGATTTTCAGTGGTTTTACAGTTTAGAAAACCAACAAATAATGATTCTAGTGAACAATCTGCACTAGATGTTACCGAGCTCAATGCAGCCATTCCACATATGCCTCCTTTACTGGATGAACATGCATTGGATGAGGAACATGCAAATCGTGAGGATCATGATGAAGGCTTATGGGAGAACATTGATATGTGATTGTCTTATTTTCAAGTAATGCACTACCTCTGCATCAATATTAATTGTATTACTATTACTTATGATTTGTTATTTTAACTGTGATAGGGTTCGTGAAATGCTTCATTCTAATAATTATTTGTTGTGCATGTACAGCCTAATGTCTACACCTCCACGGTCCCCTTCTGAAGTAACTGAAGTTTCAACGTCCACGTCTAGGAGAAGCAGACGATCCACAAGGTTGACAACATTGACATTACGACACGCAGATGAGGCTAGACCAATAGTGAACGTCGACCCTGCAACTGGTAGAGGTTCTGGGCCACATAAAGAGAAGTTTCACAGCTACTTAGGGGTTGTTGCAAGGGAAAAGATATCTATTGCTTATTCTAGTTGGAAAGATGTTCTAGAAACTTTGAATACTCTCGTCTTGGATGACATTATGGTTAGTTATGCAAGTAATTAATTGGAAATGGTTTTAGTTTTAAATGTCGTAAACGTGGTATAATATAACCATCGTAACAATTTTATTATTGCAGGCCACATTTGATGTCCCCGAAACAGAAAAGGCGAAGAACAAAGTGATGTCATCAGTGGCTACTAGATGGAGGCAGTTTAAGTCGTCGTTAACCACTAAATACATTTATGCCGACCCTGAAGGCCAACATATGCAAGACATTTTTGTGAAGTATGACTTGGATCCACAGACCTGGAATGAGTTTGTTGCATCACGCAAAAATCCTAGTTGGGAGGTTATATGTCTTTGCTTTCATTACATAACAACATTGTATTCACACAAATTGTTTACTTAGACCAATGTAACTAATCTTGATTAATTTCACAGGGAATAAGATCTAAGGCTAAGGCAATACAAAAATGCAATGATTGCCCACACTTGTTGTCCCGCGGAGGGTATGCATTGCTTGATAAGAAACTGCTGGATGAGAAACGGAGGAAACTTCAACAAAATGCAATGGACACTGAGTCAGCAACACCAATCGTGCATCCTCCATCACCAATTCAAAGGCATGTGAAGTGAAAGATGGCCCGGACAAAGTTATATGGGCAAATGACATCCAAGTCGGCAAAAGAAATTGCAGATAAAATTGTTAGTAAAATTTATTTTGATTAATAGATTTTGTATCTGAAAAAAGTATGATGGCACAAGATGAAGTTTGTTGGTTGTGTGGTAACTGCAAGACTTATTAGAATAGCAGATGTCACAAGGAGAATTTGTTCCCGATGGTCGTAATGACATACTGAATGCTGCAATTGGGCGACCGAAGCACCCGGGTCGTGTGCGTGGAGCTGGCTCTAGGGTTACTATCAGTCAGTACTTTGGACAATGTTCTAGACGCTCTAGTAGTTCCAATGCATCAATAACTCCACAACAAATGACCGACATCATAACTCACCTTAGGGAAGAGTGGAAAAGAGAAGCTGAGGAGGATAAAAAACTTAGTTTGGAGCTCATAAAAAAGGAGGTACATGACGCACTAAAGATGGAGAGATCAAAAATGGCTTCAGCCTACTCACCCCCAGAAATGCCTGAAGTGCCTGTATTAGCTGCACGTGTGAGTACAAAGGAAAGTTTTAATGAGCGTGTAGCCAATGCATCAGGGGAAGAGCTAGGCACTTGCACGTGTATTCGGGTCATTGCATAAGGCTAGTCGCATTGGGCAATGTTTGTGAAGGTGCATCGACCATACACAATGTTTCCTATACAAACGATGTGGTCAGAGTTCGTGTTACAAAGGTGATTGATGGTGACGCTGAACTCCCATATGCCTCGTCAGAGTGCAAGTATGTAAGAGAGTCTCTAGGCACATTTGTTGCATGGCCTACACAGCTTGTCAAGGTTGTATCCAAAGAGGTATGTACTGGTTAATGATGTGTAGAATGCGCTAAGTTACTTAAAGTTGTCGCTTGTAAGGACCCTCCCTGTGGCGCGAGTGGCGCCAGATTCCGCGCTGATGGCGCCGGGATACTTCAGCAGAAAACCCTGCAGAGGGTGTGGCGCGGTTAGCGCCAGGGCTGGCGCGGATGGCGCCAGACCCACTGGAAGGTGGCGCCAGGGGCGCCAAGCCAGCACTGGTAGCGCCAGGTTCTCTGGAGGTCCACGCCTGGAGTGCCAGAGTTGGCGCTAGAGGCGCCAACTGGGTTTGGAGTGTGGCGCAGATCGCGCGGGGTTGGCGCGGATCGCGCCATAGGTGCGGCAGGTTCATGCTAGTCGCGCGGCTGTGGCGCTAATGGTGCCACAGTGTTTGCAGTTGGCGCGGATGGCGCGGCATCCCGCGCAGATCGCGCGGGAAGGTCGGTGTGGTCTATATATAAAAGGGGGTCGTGTTTTTCAGAGGAGAGAAGCCTTCTCCTTCTTCCCCACGACCCCAGCCTCCATTAAAGCTGCTCCCAAGCTTTCTAGGACCTTATATCTTGGCCAAAACACCTTCCTATAGCCTTTAATCTTGAGAGGAATCTTTAGAAAGTTGAAATCCTTCTTCCTTTCTATTAGAAACCCCACTTGAGAGCAAACCCCTTACCTTCAGAGAAACCGATGATACGGCTGATTGGAGAAGACCCAAAGCTTGGAAAGGACTACAGAGCTCGAGGAAGCTGTCCTGCAGCCTTCTTGGTCGCCACTGAGGTAAGAAACTTGGGTTTCTGTGGTTGATTTTGGATTTGGGGGTTTCATGTGAATAGTGACCCATCTGTGATAGAGCTAGACTTAGCTCTGGGTCCAGTTGAGAGATGTGTTTAGAATCATGTGAGGAGGAAGGATTAGCTTTCAACTTGTGATTTGGTGAACGTTGGTTTTGGCTCTAGGATATGCATGTGTGACTTGGAGTAAGTCACTTGATTTGAGACATGCAAGAGCCAAACTGATGGGCTTGTGGTGCCTGTGAGGCCATGGGGACGGTGTGTTGTGAGATAGACCTTCCAAGCCCTGTGGAAACCCTGAGGTTTTGGATTGTCTAAACTCTAAGCTCCTTGTGAATGGTTGGCTTTGAGTCTAGGATGACTCTAAGGCCATGGTTGAGCTGAAATAAACCACTGAGGGTCTATGGACAGGCCTGTGATAGAGGAGCCTGATGAACCTTGGGTAGATGACCTGGGTTGATAGAAAGGACTGAGGTTCCTTTCTCCGAGGTAGTTGAGGACTGCTTGATGAGCTTGTTATGTTTATATGCTTGAATGGTCTGTGATATGTGGTTGGTTGCCTTGATAGGGCTTGACACGAGGTGTCAGAGGAGCAGACCATTGTTCAAGAAGCTGGTGTTGCAGGCACAGCTATCAGGTAAGCTCATCGCTCTGGGAATCAGTCCCTTTCTCTCGTTTACCACCCAAGTGGGTGATTGATGCATGCCATGCTTGTTTTGTATTTGTTTATGGGCATGCTGTGGAATGAAAGGCCTAAGTGGCCTATCTTGATGATTATGTGTGTTAAAGCCTGAAG
>PYAF01004426.1:167182-196125 GCA_007407185.1 Glycine tomentella | reverse complement strand
CAGACCGTTCCAGAAATGTGAATGTATGATGAACCCTAGGATAGACACTGAGATAGTGTGAGGGTGATGATGCACCTGAGATTGCAGGTGATGGAATCTATAGGATACTGGAATAGTATCGGGCTAGTTGAGGTTCCCTAGCCAGAGGAAGAGTTTGAGGACTCCCTGGAATAGCTGAGATTCCTTGGGAGGTGCCACTACTCTCCGCCTTAAGTCCTAAGGTTGGATTGCCCTGTAAGGATGTTCCTCCTTAGGCAGAGATATTGATAAGCCTGGAGGGTTTTCCCAGGCTAGTGCTGTGAAGTCCTGAGAGATGAGTGCCCCCGATGTGGGATGATCTCTCTCAGGCAGTGGACTGGAAGTCCCGAGGAATTGAGTGCCTCCGATGTGAGATGATCTCTCTCGGGCATGTGACTTGGAAGTCCTGAGAGATGAGTGTCTCCTGTGTGAGATGATCTCTCTCAGACAGCTGATGGGAAGTCCTAGGGGATTGAATGCCTCCGTTGTGAGATGATCTCTTATAGGCAATGGAAAGTCCTGAGGGATTGAGTGCCTCCTGTGTGAGATGATCTCTCTTAGGCATGTGATGTGAAGCCCTAAGGGGTTGAGTGCCTCCGATGTGAGATGATCCCTCTCAGGAGTTGGATTGGAAAGTCCTAGGGGATAGAGTGCCTCCGTCGTGAGATGATCTCTCCTAGGCAGAGGAAAGTCCTAAGGGATGGAGTGCCCCGGTGTGGGATGATCTCTCTCAGGCACGTGCTGTGGAAAGTCCTGGAGGTGATTGCCCATTTATGGATGTTCTTGCCCAGGCATGTGTTATGAAGGTCCTGGTGAGGCCAGGCAGTAGACAGATATGTTGTATCTCTAAGAGAGGGCTTCCCGAGGGGGATGAGAGCCTAGAGCCTCTTAGATGAGCTATATCTGGATTCTTGAAGTCCTGAGTTGAGAGATTCCTCAGGCAATGGGTGTGTGAAGTCCTGAGTAGGTGACTCAGGCAATGCTGGTCTAGTGATGAGGCGGTGCCTCTCTGATATATGAAGTGTCTTATGGTGGACACTCTGTTATGGTACCTCTGTGAGACTGATCTGAGATGGCTTGAGAGCCAGTATGAGGTGGGAGACCTTTGATGCTGAGAGCATCTAGATAGTACCCAGAGAGCTGGGTAATGTGTGATAGCCAGGATAATGTCATAGGTTGTGTCATGTTGTTTATGTTTTGGCTTGGGGGTGAACCAGGGTAAGGGAAGATCTCCCAGAACCCTGAGCTTACTAAGACGTTTGTCTCACCCTGTGTGGGGTTTGTGGTTTTTCAGGTACTTCTAGAGGAGAGAAGTTACCACAGGGCAGGAGGCCCTAGCCGAGAGTGTTGGAGTGGTCCTGGGCTGCAGATGAAGACTAGAAGAGTCTCCTTCTTTTGATCTCTGTCTTGTATTTCTGTATAAGTATAGGGTGTGAGTGTACACCCGTTGTCTGTACATATTTATGTTGTATAACCACAGATGTGGAGAACTTATGAGTTGTATATATATATGTACAGGTGATGTTATGTGTATGAGTTTATGTTTCCTCCTGATATCTTTGTTAGTTTTCTGAGTTTTTGTATCTGCCTATATTTCTATGTTGAGTTAATTGGATCTCAGGGGCTTGGTATTGATGTTTGATGTGTGTTTTATATTCCATGCATAATGTAATCAAGAAAACGATTCTATCGTTTCCGCACTGCGTTCAGATAACGCTGATAGCGCGCTTATGATATTATTAATGATAACACGTCCAGGGTGTTACATCGCTTATGCGAGTTATGTTATTAATTTTTTATAAACACTAACAAATGTTAAACAGGTGTGCCCAAAAGAAGTTGTCAAATCTGTTGACAATGCAAACAAAATTGCTGGAGATGACCCTTTGGGTGAGTTGATTAAGAGGATGTATCAGGTTTACCAGAGGCCAATTGAGTTACTTTGGAATGGCAGTAAATTTGGGATTGCTGATGTAGGAGCCTCTTTC
The DNA here is from genome assembly GCA_007407185.1 of Glycine tomentella. Classification (NCBI taxonomy): domain Eukaryota; kingdom Viridiplantae; phylum Streptophyta; class Magnoliopsida; order Fabales; family Fabaceae; genus Glycine; species Glycine tomentella. Next base: position 194,119 of record PYAF01004426.1, on the reverse strand, counting down.
TTTGTAACATTTTCTAACATAAATGAAATAGTAGATGGTCAGAAATGTTTGAACATAGCGATACTTCAATTGTGGTTGATGTAAGTGTTTAGGGAACATTTAATTTTTTGTTTACATTAACTGCAACATAAATAAATTTGTGAGTCAATATTTCTTTAATTGCTTGTTGTTGTTTTGTTGAATAGGTTTCTGGAAAAGTACAGTAGATCAAATGGCAATGGTCTTGTGTATGGATTTCTTGAACCGCAATCTATACGCAACATAAAGGACAAACGAGACCAATGTGAAAAATATATTGAAGCATGGTTGATCGAATCACAAAAAGAGGTCTACCTTGGAGCTTACTTGAACCAGTAAGACCTCATGAGTATAAATAAATTGATTATTTTTTGTGTATCATGTTTACAGTTATACATGACAGCTTATTATGCAGGGCCCATTGGCAACTTGTTGTTGTGTGTCCTAGGACTAACTCTGTTGTATGGTTCTGTTCATTGCGTAAAAGGCCTGATACATACATCAAATCTGCAATTAACAAGTTAAGTGTATCTTTCTTTAAGGCACACCAAAAATTCATTAAGTTTTGGTATGGAAATGTGATACTCATGAGCTGCATTCAAAATGTGTTAACACATTCAGTGTAATGAAGAATTTGAAGAATACTCCACCTAACTGGATTGAAGTCAAGGTATGTTGGTATATATGGCAGAATATAAACTGGGCATTACTTGGTGAGATAGTTTTTTTCATATTTACATACGTTACTTTAATAATCCGGTGTTAATTTTAGAGTCATGTCCAAAGTGGTGGTTATGAGTGTGGCTACTATGTAATGGCATGGATGTGGAACATAGTAAGCGGGGGTCTGACGAGTGATTGGACCACAGTATGTTTACTTGTATACTAATCTATTTTGCCTTTATTGGTTTGGTTAAGTACGATGCTGATGAAGGTCACTAACTTGTTTCCATTAACTGTGTGTAGTTCTTTGCTGATAGATCACCGTTAGACTTGGAGACCATCACATCAATTCGGAAGAAATGGGCAGCATACATGATACAACTGTGGGATCGATAAAATTACACACTATTAATTATTTATTGTAGGAGGATGCACTTCTCCACACTGCTTGTGGAACTCCAAAATATGTTGCTCCTGAGGTACCGACTTTAAATTTTTTTGGATTAGATTAAGGACTAGATATATTTATTGAAATTGCAGTGAATGTAATGTGGTGTCCAATTTGTGTTAGGTTATTAATGATAGAGGTTATGTTGGCAATTTTTCCTTGAAAATGAAAGCCTTTATAAAGTACATTTTGTGTAGTCCATAATATAATTGGTTTTAATTAAAGCTGATATTGTTCTGACTAAGTACGATGCTTATGGCCGTTTTCAACCTCACTCTTGTTTTAAAATCCCACTTAAACCATGACAAAGAAATGAAGCATGTCTCAATTACATGTCGAATATTGCATTTTATGTATCTTAAAATTTTCCTTTTATCTCAAGTTCTTTGTACTTTTCTTCTAAAGCTTAAATTTCATTCTTTTGTACTGCATACATGTTGATATAACAGAGAAACTAGACTAGTCATTTGTTGTCGTTCTCCTTGGGTACTCCTTCATTTTAGCCATCTTACGAACATTCAGTATTAGGGATGAGGCTACTTGAGTCATGGTTGCTGCTCCATTGATTGCTTTTGTGACCACCCACGTAATGAACATCAACTTGTATTTACTAGATTATGGTATGTCCTGTCAAGTAATCTTTATATTGGCCAAGACTCTGAGTTGATTTTAGGAACAACTCTGCTTGACCAAAAACTGACCTTAAGTTGTCTGTTAATTATGTATGTTATTCATCTACGTGACTTCTTCTTCAATCACCAGATTATTGACAAGATTCTTAACTTGTTGTTTTTCTTCCAACCCATTCTTTTGGCTTAAGCTGTGGCAGTGACTCTTACTTTTGAGGGGTGCAAAGATTGGATTTGGTTTGAATAGCTATACAATCCATAAAATTGAGGTTAATTATGGTTTTACTACAATTATCCTAATGCGAGAGATTTTATGTGCATTTGAGAGAAACATAAGTTTTAACTTGTAATTTTCTTCATTATGTCTATCATTTATCTTATTCATTCCTTTTTCTACTCTTGTGCTTGCGGATTTTGATAACACTCAAATCTAACTGTGTAGGATGATGGAATATGATAGTTTGCGTAGTGATGGCCGTGGCACAACTTTGCATGTGGGCAATTTGGGCTGGTGTTAGTAACCATCCTTCGTGTTGGAAGCTCTGGCTTGTTGTTATTGTGGCTGGTGGCCTTGCAATGCTGGAAGAAATTTAATTTAATTTAAATGAACTCACAAGTAAACTGTGAAGATATATATTTAATTGATATTGTGTTTGTTGGTTAATTTGTGAAGCTCGTATCAAACATGATGCTATTATATAACAATATCTGAATTTTTTAATGTGACCACACAAATCATAGTCATCTACGTTGTTTATATTTTTTTATATGGTGCTGTTGACATATATATGGTGTTAAAAACATGAAAATATTAAAAAAAAATTATTTCAAAGACGGTTCTTTATGGACCGTCATTGTTAACTTAAAAAAATAGTATATAAAACGCAACTTTAATCAAAGACGGGCCCTATTGACCGTCGTTGTTCAGTATTTAAAAAATAAATAAATACGGTTCACTATTGACTGTAGTTATATTGGCTGACCAAATCAAAGACGATTTACGTCTAATACCCATCATTGATAACAATATAAAGAAGACGGTCACTGCACCGTCGTTGATATCATACGAATTCAACGACAGACATTTCTAAGACAGTCGCGGACTCGACTTTAAAATAGTTTTGAACCCCGTCGTAAAACTTACCTTTTGCAGTAGTGTTAATTTTCTTGCCTAGCTGAAGCTCAACTTTGGCTTTATATTGTTTGAACATATCCAGAGATTATGACTTCTCTTGAATTAAGTATAAGTAATCATATCTTGAATAGTCGTCTATGAACGTAATAAAATATTGTTGACCATTCCAAGAGGCAGTAGGGAAAGTCCACAAATATCCATATGAATTAGTTCTAAGACATTAGTGGATCTAATGGCACTTGCTTTCTTTGTGTTTGTTTGTTTCTCCTTAATACATTCAATACAAACTTGAAAATCATTCATATCAAGGGATCCAATAATTTTATCATCCACAAGCCTCTTAATTCTCAATTTAGAGATATGACCTAGGCACTTGTGCCAAAGAGTAGCAAAATTCTCATTTAATTTTTGCTTTGTACCTTGCGCGCTAGAGTGCAAAATTACGTTATCAAAAGTAATAGTATCAAGCATATAAAGATTATCAATTAAAGAACTAGTACCAATACAATTTGAATTTAGAGAAAGACTAACTTTATTATTTCCAAAGGAACAAAAATAACCATATTTGTCCAAGATAGAAATAGAAATCAAATTTCGTTAAATGACGGTGCAACATAAGTCTCAATCATATCCAAATAAAAACCAATCTTTAATAATAAGCTGAATATTCCAATAGCTTCTACTAAAACTTTCTTGTCATCGCCCACAAAGATTTATCCTTCAGCATCATTTGGTGGTCGGCTCCACAGGCAACCTTGCATAGACATACTTATGTGAGTAGTAGCACCAGAATTTATCCACCAAGTATCTTTAGGTACAGAAGCTAAATTAACTTTAGAACAAACAAAAGTGAGAGTCTTACCCTTCTTTTCACGCCATGCAGCATACTTGGAACATTGTTTCTTCATGTGTCTATTCTTCTTGCAAAAAATAGCAGTTAAATTCCTTATCCTATTTTTTTTACTTCTTCAGCATGAGTGATTCATTTGCAATAGCTCTCTTATTTTTCTTATTACGATAGGTTGGTTTCAAGTGAGCACTATCAGTCTTTTCTTGTTGAAGCCTTTCTTCTTCTTGCACACAGTGAGCAATGAGCTCATTAAGAGTCCATTTATCATTTTGTGTATTGTAACTCACTACAAATTGATCATATTGTTCAGGAAGAGAAATGAGAACCAAGTGCACAAGTAAATCCTCAAAAAGCTCTAACTTTAGTGCCTTGAGTTTTCCAGCAAGATTAGACATCTCGATCATGTACTCCCTTATGTTCTTCTTTCCTTTATACTTCATGGTTACGAGTTTTACTAATGTGTTACTCATTTTCGTCTTTTCATTTTTAGCAAAATATTGCTCAATATCTTTGAAGAACTTCCTAGCATCAGTGCTCTCACTAATAGAGCCTCGAAACACCTCCAGAATGGAGAGTTTCAAGATCATACTCATGTTGTTAGAGCACTCCCACTTCTCTATGTAATCCAAATTTGGATTTTTCGAAGTGGAATTGAGTTTCTTCACCTTAGCGCAAGGTCTAGATCCATGCTACCAAGAACAATTTTCACGTTCTCTTTCCATAATTTAAAGTTCATCCCGTTTAACATAGGAATCATGTTCACTTGAGCAGCATAATTAACAGTATTAGCAAAAACTGTATAAATAACAAATAAGATAACATATTTAACATCCATGTCATACCAAATGCATAATTAAAATAAAATGCATATACATGACATTAACAAACAATTCAAGCCAACGTGGGCTCATTTACAAGACACCTAGCACAACATTAACATTTGATCTTTGGACCAAAAATATCAATTTGTAAGTGGTACTCTCAACGCAGTAATCAAACATTGACAGTAAATTCTGTCGAGCTATAGTCTTCCTTTGGGCCGACTACTGCTTACATGAAAATCTTTATAATCGTCACATATTTATCACCACATGTATATATATTATTTGGCCAAATAATAATCTTCCTTTGAACCTATGATTACTCGCATAAATAAAAAATATATTCCTCTTTATACTTCACAATAAGGTACTATCCACAACAAAGGTTACTTTTGCAATAATGTTGTTTCAACCAAATTATTATGGAATACAAGACAATTAAAAGCAATAATAATTAAATAAAAAACATAAATTAAAGGTTTTATTTTATTTAATTAAATGTCTAAGTTTCTTAATTTTATTGCTCTTAACTTTCTACATAAGATTATAATAAAATTACCCAAACTTTATCATAATAGATTGAATGTCATTCCTGATAATAAATTATTATTTAATTGCTGACAATAATTTACCAAATATATATTAAATAGCATAATACAATTATTAGTACAATTTGTAGCACATAATAAAGCTACAAAATTTGATTTCCCAACACCACATGCCACTCAACTGTCTACTGTGTTCTTGTTTTATTTTTATACCCCCATAAAGTTAATTGTCCTTTTACTACAACCCATTTTGGATCCTTATGACATCAATGTATGACTTCCTTTGCAGCTTGCGTTTAAAGTACCCTTTGTAGAAATCTTCTACACTAATGCTTTTGAAAGCTGCAGGTCTTTCAGGAGTAATGAGGCTTTGTGCTGGACCTATTACTGCAGTCAATCTTGGATTGTTAAATGCAGCAATGGAAATCATTTCCTTCTCTGAGTTAACTGTAGCTCTATGTTCAATGGTCCGGTAAATACCATTGGTCATAATCTTCCAATTAAACCATTAAGGATATGTATTTAAAAAATAAAGTAAAATACATAGTGTTGAGTTTTTTTTTTCTCACGAACATCTTCTTTCAGAAACAATCATGTTCAAGACACAGTTGGAAACTAAATGTAGATACCTCACTCAACATGGATTCGAACCTTGACTCATTACATTACAGAAAACTTACTCATTCTATTAGACAAAACTCTCTGTGATAAAAAAAATTATTCTTATATTTTTGTAAGATTATTTGAATGATACATGATTTAAGGATATTTGAAATGAATTTGTGAAAGTTACCTCCAACATGTCTCCAACATTGATGACAAAAGCATTAGAGACGGGTTTGATAGGAATCCACTTTCCATCTTTTATTATTTGAAGGCCCTCCATTTCATTGACTTGGAGAAGGATGGTAAGGGCACCAGCATCAGAATGAGGATTGAGTCTAATGACTTGTTCTGGTTGGAGACAAGGAGGGTAATAATTCATCCTCATTGCTTATCCTCCCTCTTCAAAAAAATCTAGCAATTCATTGGGTTGGATCTTAAGAGATTTTGTCATAAATTCAAAGATTGTGATGCAAAGTTTTTTCAGTTCTATCGAATATTTCTCTAGATTATCCCTGCAATGAAGAAAACCATACAATTAGTGCATGTTTGGTTTTCAGTTTGCAAATCATAGTTCAGGTAAACACTAATCTTATAGTTTTTTCCTAAACCATGGTTTGGATTTTTTCCAACAGAAAATACAAAAAACAATTAGTGTGCTTACAAAGAGAGAAAAGTATAATAACCTTTGGGGAATACTAGGAAACAAGTAGGGGTGTCTTACGTATGATAGAAGAGTGGCAATGTAGAATAAATAAGCCCACTCTAATTTGTGTTCATCTGATACCACAAACATTTGACCAAATCCCTCCATTTCTCCTGGTTTCTGCCACAATAACTTCTTCTCTTCTTGTGGAAGATTGAAGAGCTCTTGCACATTTTTCTTCATATATTGCACCAACGAAGGATTGACTCAAATATCATCAATAACAATGGTAAAACTTAACAAGTAAATAAAAATCAATTCCTTCATTGAAAAAAGTGATATATGCTATTATGCACACTACTACAAGTCGTATATTTAAGGTTGGTTATTTTAGGCATACAAAGTCGATTTTAAAACTGTCTTTGTAACTACACGTCGTGGAAAAGGGGAAGCTACAATGTCGGTTACAGAAGACCGTCCTAGAAACCATTTTTTGAACTTTTTTTTTTTAAATTAGAACGTACAACGACGGTTATTTCAAAAAACCGACTTTGAATTCATTTATTTTAAAAAAATAAAAATTTACGAAAACAATCTAGGTCGGTTATTTCAAAAAACCGACTTTGATTGTCAAGCTTCAAAGACGGGTTTTACCAGAAAACCGACTTTGAATTCATTTATTTTAAAACAATTATAAAATGGAGGAAAACAATCTAGGTCGGTTATTTCAAAAAACCGACTTTGAATGTTATGTTCAAAGACGATTTTTACTAAAAACTTGACTTTGAATTCCTTTATTTTAAAAAATTAAAAATTTACGAAAACAATCTAGGTCAGTTATTTCAAAAAACCGACTTTGATTGTCAAGCTTCAAAGACGGGTTTTCCCAAAAAACTGACTTTGAAATCATTTATTTTAAAAAATTATAAAATAGAGGAAAACAATCTAGGTCAGTTATTTCAAAAAACCGACTTTGAATGCTATGTTCAAAGATGGTTTTTACTAAAAAATCAAATTTGAATCATTTATTTTAAAAAATTAAAAATTTACAAAAACAATCTAGGTCGGTTATTTCAAAAAACCGACTTGGAATGCCTTATTCAAAGACGGAAAACCGACTTTGAATTCATTACTTATTTTTTTAATTTTTTAAATCACACACGGTTATTTTAAAATACTGTCTTTGTTTGTTATGATACAAAGACAGGGATTTCTAAAATTACAGATTTTCAGATTTTTCTTTCAAATTCATTTCACGGGTATAGTTTTGCTGAACTCGCTATAGTATGAACATCACATACGATTTTCTTTATGCAACCATTTTGAGTCAATGCCACAACTTTGGTTCACAACATACACTATTTAGTAATTACAATAATATAATACATGTTTAAGAAGTTAACCAATTACAAGGGCCCTTACAGTGTAAAGGCATTTTGATCAAGATAATCCTCTCTCAAAAGCATTGCAGTTTCTAAGGTGATCTTATCTCCTCTAGTTATAAATCATCCTTGCCCACAAGCTGGATTAAACAAGGTCAATAAATGTTCCAGTAAAGTTTAATATGTTGCTGTACAAATGCAAATACATCCTGAAAAAATGGGTCATACAAAACAACACCATAATTTGATAGCATTTTGAGCTCCACTTATTATGATATTATTATCAATCACATTGATTATATGTTGATACCCAGGTTTAGACTAAACAACATTCTGTCCACTTCTCTTTGCAGAACTTTACGAGCCTTTGTCCTAATGTTTATAAAATCTGGATCAAATTGCTCATAAAAGGTTTCAAGTGCCTAAACATACCAAAAAGAAAATATTACAAAATCAGGAAAGTCAGGGAACCAAAACACTAACTATATGCATACAAATGTAAAGAGCTGAAGAATGGGTTACAAAGTAACCAACTTGAGGACATACCGTTGAATAAGAAATAAGCAGGTTTACAGAAGGAAAGTGCTTCCTCTGGGCAAGATTTTTGTCCAAACCCCAGAAAACCTGCCAATTAAGCAAAAATCAACTTACACAATGAATTGAAAATTTTAGAAGGATAAATAAAAGAAGAAATAACCAGGGGGTATGTCATAGTGATAATCTAAACAGGGTTTTAACAATTTGCAGGCATTGGTGAAGACAACCTTAGGCTGACTAACTTTGCAAGCAATTACCCATTTTAACCATATTTGAAAGTATAGTTTTACCTGAATTATGTTGACGGTTACAAATGGCACATGGTCTGAGAAAATGGATTAGAAAATAGAAAATAAATAAGTTTTATTGAATAGTCAGGGTATTCAGCAGACCCATGTTATCTCACCTCTCTCTTAAAAGTAAAATCCTTTCTCAGATGAGAAAGTAGCTCTGTCAGTCAACCTCCCTTCTTATAGGCAAACATGCCTTATTCAAACCATTTCAGCCCACTAACTAACTAACTAATGTGTACCTAAAGGAAGACGAGTGAAGTTAATTGATCAGCATCTAGTATTTGTTTGGATTAGCAAACTAATATTTCATACATGTGTATATGCAGTGATTCAGTCCATGTACATGTTAATGGAAACCACAACACTGATTAAACCAAATTAGTAATGCATCATATGCCTCTTTTGTACTATGAATTTACAAACCTGTAAAGGTATAGAGGGTGAAGCTTCATCAACCAGTTGTGGAACATCATCAAATAAAGCCTGCACCTGAAAGAAGTAAACAGAAGATGTTTACCAATGCACAGGGAAGCAAAGTAGAATGGCGGAATTCAGTAACCAAATGTTAAGATCGGGTATTATTCAATTTTAAGTTTGTGGCTACCAACCTTTCCAAAAGCTTTTCCACAAACTACTATATCTCCCTATCTAAGGGTGCCATTCTATACAATAACACAGCAAATGGTCCCTTCGATTTATCTAGCCCTGCCTCAACGACTGTTCCGTTTGCACTTCTATCAGGATTAGGTTTCAGCTCTTGCAACTAAACCATTAATCTTTAGATCAGTCATACCACTTAGTTTCATAAATATCCTTAACCGTTTAGAGCGTAGCACTTATTTGTTTTTTAGATTATGTCACTCATGGGTGTTTAAATTTCCAATCAAACCAGCTTGAGTGAGAGTTTGCAAAAAAACTCCATGATCCCCTACACAGAACAAGCAACAGAAAATAGGTTATGCTCGTAATAGGGTAACAACACTGGTTTCGGAAACTGATTTATTCATACTTCTCATTTTTTGCACGAGCAAGACACTAAATCGCAGCTAGACCAGCACACAATGTGCAAACAAGATAGTTCGCAGTACGACCTTAAAAAGACTTGTTGGCAAATATTACAAGCCCGGCAATGACATGTGAGTAGCAGCCCCAGGCACACACAGAAGGTATTACCGTTAGATCTAGCTGAATTAAGAACAATTAAACATCTCAAAGACCAATGATTAGATTTTGGGCCTAATTTAGTAACCCCAATTTAGATTAAGTGACACACTAACCCACTATCACATACAAGGTTAAAGGTGGATTACCTGCATCCCCATTTGCTGTCATACCAAGAGACAAGCTTCACAAAATTCTTGTGGAATGCATTTCCATCCTTTGCATCAAAAATACTTGCTGTGGAACAATAATTTTTAAAAAAAGGTTAACAGACCAATCAGGAACAGGAAAGTGAATAATGTCAAATTGTAAACTTAAAAAACGCAATTGTATTCAATAACCCTTCAGTTGTTACCATAATTTATACCTGTTATTAATTTAATCATATGAGGCTTCCTTGTCCAGCCTTAGTGTGAGGTCAACAACAGAGACATCCACAGTGGGAACACAGAATGCCATACCAGTCAAATTTCCATTCAAAGCAGGGAGGACTTTCCCAACAACCTTGCACAGAAAAATAGGAATCAGTAAAACCAAATAAGTGTTGACTAAACAATCAAAATTTGGTGTGAAACAACAACAAATACCACAACATATAAAAAATAACAACTGTAGCAGCTCCAGTGCTGCTAGGAATGATGTTAAATGAAGGAGCTCTTCCACCTCGGCATTCCTTGGCTGATGGCGCATCAACAGTTCACTTTTCTCTTACAGGATATGTCTACGAACACAATTCATTCACTATATTTTTAAATTTTATATTATGACATGCGCAATCATGACCTGCTTCTCCAAAACCTTCTTTCATTCCCTTTTTTTGTAAACAAAAGATTAAGATTAAGCCAATATTATTTTTAACAGAATACATAAGTTACATCAATTATTAGAAGGTAATTAACTCTAAAAATTCTTAAACGGATTGAAATAGTGGAGAGGCTCTCCACCATGGGGATTGCAGTGAACCTGGTAACATACATGATCTCAATCATGAGATACAGTCTCAAATGCAGCAAATACTGTGATTTGAGAAGATGGGCACATCATTTCTCCTGTGTTTGGTGGGAGGTTTTCTAGCAAATTCCTTCCTTGGCAGATACAAGACAATTGGAATCTTTGCTGCAATACAAACTGGTCAATTACATTAATTACTAGTGACTATTTTTGTCATAAAAAGTCAACCATGTTCTATACATATTCATTTATCTAGGAGTAAATAACAGGTCATTGTATCTTATTACACCAGGAACAGGTTCTGACCAGATCGATGACAAAGATGAGAAGGAAACGGGTTAAGTTCATGCCGAAATGTTCCTTTCACAGTTTTGCAAAGGAAAGGGACTGAAGGTGCAGAAGTCCATGAAGCTAGGCCAAAATCACATAACTACAATTTAACAAAAATCAGAAAAAATCAATAAGAGTGACTTGTAAGGGCTTCTTATGCTACAATTTCCAGTGTGTATGGTATAGTCCTACTTATCGGCAGAAGAGGAACACAACTTACCTTGGGAATCTTGTTAGATGAAAGCAGAATGTTTGAAGGCTTTATGTCTTTATGAAAAACACATGTTTCTGTTCCATTATGTAGATAACCCACAGCTTCTGCAATCCCAATTGCAACTTCATAGCTCACAGACAATGGAAGTGGTGAACTACCCTTGACACCCTTGTTCCTCCCTATAAAAAAACCCAAACTATGATCAGTGACAATCATCAAATACAATTCTAATAAGTACACAGCAGGCAGGAATCAAGCAATTAAAATAAGAGAAAAATGAGTACCATGCAAGTCATGCTCTAAGCTTCCTCCTGACACATACTTGTACACCAAAAACAAACCCTCGTCCGAGTCAACACAAAACCCCACAAACAACAGTCGTCCAAATCCCAACTCTTCCTCTAAATACACAGATCATGGCACCTCTCCCAAACACTGTCTCTGTCCATGGCAAACTGCATGTTAAAAAGTAGTTTATTAATACTAAAAGACTAAGGACGTGTTTGATTTTTATTTTAAAAGTTGCTTTTAGTTTTCAAAATACAACTAAACAAAGTTGCCTAGCCGCCTAGTAGAGGGTAGTGCAAGATAAAAAGAAGAGTGGTTGAGGGAGCAGTTGAAGAATATGAAAACAAAAGAAAGTGATCAGAGAACATGTCAGCTGTTTTTTGGTTTTTAAAACACTTGTTTTGGAAGCAAATTTCAAAATTTAATAGATATTTCATGACAAAATAAGGGTTGAATAGTGTCAAAATGTTATAGAACACAATATTTAAAACTTGAAAGTGACAACAGATGAAGAATTAAAAGAAATGAAGTTTGATTCCTTCAGCTGATTGTAAGCAAGTGCGATAGAGGCAGCTCCACACATGAGACCAGCACACCCAATTGTTACCTTTCAAACAAGATCATCGCAGGAATGTAATACCGCAGTTATCAATAGCTCAAGACCCTGACAAGGAAACAGGAGGAAAGCACATACTTGATGTTTTACTCAATTTTCTCATATTTCATCAATCAATGACAAAGTGGCAAAAACATGCCTGCAGCAGCCAGCAGGGAAATTAAAATCAGTTAAGTAGTATCATTAGTAACGATCTTGTACATGGCTAATGAATGTGTTGAAGATTTTCACGTACTTGGTTGTCACACTTTTTCCACTCTGTCACATTATGCCACGTGTAGTGAGACATAACAATGCCACAGAAGAAAACAGTCAGAATGGCACTTAAAGAAAGGTATGCCATGAGTAGCATGAGTACCCCACAGTACAAAGGTGGTCATGTTTCAGACAATTTTCTTACTTCGGATATAACGGACAATCCATAGTCACTCAACTTTGCCATCCAATTCTCATTCAGCAAGATATTGTTGGTCTTAAGTCAGTTTTTGAAGAAACCAGGTATCATGCCAGTGTGTAGGAAGTGGACAGCCTTAGCAATGTTAATTAGTACTAACAATCGCTCTGACCAATTGAAAACCTTGCTTGGACTATCTCCTGAACATGCAATTTGACACATTTAAATTTAGCTCACAATCCAAACCACTTCACAAACTAATTGGTGAGAACCAAAGAATACTTTCAACTTTCTAGGTTCTAATTTCTTATGTATATTATATTTCAATTTGAGAGTCTGAATGCAAGTTGGAAAAAAAACTACCTACTAAAGCTTGTTTTTCACTCTTTGAATGGATTCCAAAGCAATTTTAAATCTCCAAGATGATTATCCACTCATAGCACAACTACCACATAGCATTGAATGAAAACAAGCAAAGAAAGCCATAATATTAAACCTCATTTCCCATTAGACATTCACCACACTTTGCTACAATACAGGGAGGATATTTCCATATTTCTTGTCAACTTCTGCATTTACTTGTCAGAATAATGGAATTCATGTCAAAACCACTACTTTAATGTATTGTTTATGGCTGTACATTGATAACTAACACCTTTTTTTTTTTTAAGTATCAAAAGAAATACATGGTAGGTGATATACACGGAGGTTACTTATAGCATTGACTAATGATAGAGTTTGAAAGTTACATATTCCAAGACAAGAATGGCTGGATTCAACAATTATAAGTTCCTCATGTAACTGAATAGCTTATATGACTATTGTTCTGCTTTTAGACGATTGTATGATAATGAAACTACTTTAATTACTTGAGATTTTAGTAACCAAATAATAAAGTGAAAGAAATAGTATACTCTTACCAGAGAGATAAGTCTAAAAAGTCCCATTTGACACATATTCATAAATGACGAAGACATTAGCCTCATTATTCTCTCCTACAACACCATCCATGCAATGCCCTAGGAGGGATACCAAATGAGGGTTATGCAGTTTTGCAAGCAAATCCAACCTCAGTTTGAAATTCCTAATTGAATACTTTTTTGACAAAGGCAGAGACCTTATTACAACCTGTATTCCACTCTCCAATTTTCCTCTGTAAAGCTGCAGTATTAGGGAGAAATTTTCATGAGTATCTCATCTGATAAGAATAAAATATAGATTTTAAATGTTCAAATATTAAAACCCAGCTGCTACATTCAACTAAGTCCCAACTTCCAACAACTTAATAATATTTTTTTTTCTGTTATGAAAATAGAACATGTTTTGGACATTACCTTCCCATATATATTCTCACCCATAAAAGTAGAGTTGTCAAAGTTATTTGTGGCTTCCTTTAGCTCTTCCAAGGAATATGACCGACATGTGGGGAGGTCCTCTCTGCCTAACTTTGACGCTTCAGAAACATACGCTGAAATTAGTACCCCAAAAATGAAAAGAAAGAAATAATTGAATTCAATGTTGATGCCCCTCAATTTATCATATTTGCATAGTAGTTTATCCATATTTTCATCAAAGGTTTTAAAAAATGGTCCATGGCAACAATTGCATCTACATTGGTTTCCTGCAATATCAAGGATTGCAACAAAACAATCGTGACCGCAATTTAAAACCTTGTTTTTGTCCATTCTTGAATTAAGATAACCTACTTGCATTTGTGAGAAGCTCAGAGGACATCCCTGCCGCATAGCTGCTATCTTGAACTGTTTTATGCAATAGGTGCTGCTCTGACACCCCCCAAGGGAAATACCTTTTACAAGTTATAACAATGGTCAAAGCCAAAACCACAATGATTGCAAGAATTCCCACAATGCGACCAACAAAAATTCCAACTCTATGATTTCTTCTTCACATGAATTTCTGTGCAGTAGGAAACTGCATGCTGATGCTGCACACTCCCAGATTAAATAGTTTCCATCACTCTTAAGAACTCTATTTTCTGATTTAGTGCTTAGTGAAGAAGGCAAGTCCCCCACCAATCTATTGTTTGATATGTCAACAAATCTGAGTTGACTGCTACATCTTAGGTGATTTTGGAGTGGTCCATTCAACATGTTGGATGCCAAATTCAAGTAACTAATGTTTGGCAAAGTAAAAAGTTCAGCAAGAGCAGTGCCTGTGAGTGAATTGATGGAAACATCAAGCTTCTGAAGCCTATTTAGTTGACCATAGTGCTCGGGAATTCACCTGAGAAAGAGTTTCTGCTGAGGAAAAGACTTATCAACCCTTGTGGAATTGCAGGTAGTTTAGACTCTAACCTGTTTTCCCCTAAATCTAGTTGTTCCAAGCTACTCAAATCAGTAAAATCTTGCAATCTCCCTGATATTTGATTGCATGACATGTCATGTTCAGTTAGGATGGTGACACTAGGGATTGAAGGTGGAAATGGACCCTTCAACCTGTTACTCTTCAAACTAAGAACTGTGAGATTGCTTGATGAATTGAACAAGCTTGAGATGGTACCATTAAAGAAGTTGTCACCCAATCTAAGAGTTTGAAGGTTCACCTTTGTGAAAATCTTTGGAGGGATTGATCCATAAAGATAATTGGATCCCAAGTCCAAATGTTCAAGTGCATAGAGTCCATGAATTCTATCAGGTAGTGGTCCCCACATGCCCAAAGAGACAAGACTAAGGACTCTAAGGTTGGTTAAAAGTATATATGAAATAAAAGTGAGTTCAGCATACTAGAAATATAACTTAAACTTGTCTTTGAAAATGCATCAGATTTAACTTATTTTTCAACATGTCAAAATAATTTTTTTAAAATTGTAAAATACATTAAAAAGAGTATTGGGTTGAATTAAATTAGTGGGACTAAACAATTCATTGACACTCTTAATTTAGATAATTTATTTTAAAAAAAATACTCTTTTTAATGTATTTTACAATTTTAAAAAATTATTTTCCAAATTTAATTTTTTACTATATTTAAACCTAGTTGCAGTTCAACATGTATATGAAAGCTGAACAAGGAAACAATAAAAAAGAAGCAAGAGTAATGAACTAACCCGGCATTGAATATGATGGGTGGAAGCTGGTATATGAAGAAAAGATCTTCACTGAAGACAAGTATATGACAACTTTTTCATCCAGTAGTAAACAATATAAAGACCCCATTCGAGGCATAACGTAATAGCCACATTGATGATATCCATGAAATTACCTGATTGCTACCATTCGAAGCTGTCTAAAAGGCCATATATTGGACCAGCACAAGCATGCGAAAGTGCTCCAGCACCTTCTTTTTACCACTTTCATTATGAACATAATTCGTAATCAAGAAAATTTGGATATGCAGTTGCATTTAAATAAAGTCAACATGCCAAATGACAAAAATGTAACAGTTAGTTGTACATTTTGTTCGAAAACCAATGAAATACATATGAAAAACATCCTACTAGTTTGTGCTATAAGCACTAATGGTGTGTCAGCATCTTCTTTTTAACTTCTAACAATTACGTTGCCCATTTGTTCCGAATTGTTGTTATGTACGCCATGTCTAATGGTGTCGCATCGAGAAACCACTACATAAAACATAACCACACGAACATAACCCAATTATAGAGAATTAATCATGTAGTCAGTTCATAGTTTACAAAAGTTGAAACACAAAAGTGGCAAAATGTAATATACCTTGTTCCATTCACTCTTGACATACCCACTGACTATGTTCCACATCTAAAGCATAACGTAATAGCCACATTCATATCCTCCTGTTTGGAAATGGCTCTAAAAACACACGATATATATTATACATGAATTTTCGCCATATCAAACATGAACACCTACAACAATGACTGTCCACAACATTTATATATAAAGGCCTAACCTTGACTTCAATCCATTTTGGTATCACATTAGACGTTTTAACACGAAATGTTGGCTTCAATGTCTTCATTGCCTTGAATTTGCTTAAAAAAACATGAATGACTAAGAGGGTTAGACTATTACATAAATGCTTATTTTTAATCAAATACTTGAACTAACTTGTTAATTGCTCTTTTGATGTGAATATCAGGCTTCCTATGTAATGAACAAAACCAAACAACCTCATAAGACCAAGGACATAGCACAAGTTGCCAATGGGCCCTGCAATGAATATAATTGTTACTTATTATCATCCATATATAAGCAACATTTCCAAACCATTACTTTAGCTTATTGATTGAAGTAAGCTCCTAGGTACAGTTGTCGTTGTGATTCCTTGACTCATGTTTTGATGTATTTTTGACACTCTTCACTTCTTTCCTTTGCGCAGTGTATCGATTGAGGCTCAAGAAATCCATAGACCGATCCATGCCCTAAGGTTGTAGTTTGTTCTTCCATAAACCTAATTTTAACACATCACAACTCAAAATAAAACAGCATTCCAAGGTTAAATGGTGTATAAATTGTTTTTTGTACTGCACATCATTAAACTTAATGTACTTACATCATCCACAACTGTAGGTTAGAAATGTTCAGACATTTGTCGCCTGAAACAATTCCGTTCACATCAGAAAAGGTGATGAAGAATGATGTCACTGCATTAGGGAGACCAAATTTAGCTCCATCCCACACCAACTCCACCGGCTGCTTGTAAAAATCAAATAGGTTCTAAATAAGGGCGCCCAATGGGTCATCTCCACAATCAGTGTCAGACCTTTGAACCACTTCATTGGAGTTTTTTGTAAACAACTCTGAATCCTATCATTGTAAATAACCACATCATTTTAATTAAATATTGAATTCATAACATAAACAACAAAGTACTTTTTAATTCAAACAACTTGTAATATAAATGAAAAACTGTATTCATGAATACTTGGGAAGGCACAAGGGAAGGCACAAGCCTGACAAGATGTGTGGGCCATGCAACAAATGTGCCAAGGGTATCTCTCACATATTGGATTTCAGAGCACTGGATAGAGACTGTAGCATCCCCATCAATAATTTCATTGACCATAACTCTTATGACATTGTGTATGGTGGACACCCCTTGGTTAACTTTTCCCATGACAACCAGCTTGGTAGACTGATCACACATCACATGAGGTCCCATGGTAAGAACCACATTGGTGACATTGTCTTCAGCTGATGGATTCGCTGCTTGATCAGCTCAACTTCCCTTTGTGTTGACACGTGCAACTATTTGCTGAAAATCCACGTCACCCGGAGGGGACGGTGGTGATGCCATTTGGGACAACTCCATTTTTATTTCCTCCTTCAACTCTTGTTTCATTCTGTCCTTAACCTCTTGTGTTATTTTCTCAATTGTTTTCTTGGTGACTTCTTCTTGTTCTCTCTTCCATTCTTCTTTCATATTTTGAATCAGGTCCGCCAAATTAGCTTGACTGATGGATGGAACAGAACTACCAGAACCACGAGATGCCTGTCCAAAATATTGGCATATTGTCACACCAGTCCCTGCTACACGAACATGACCAGGGTGCTCTGGTATTCTTAGTGCAGTGTTTAGAATATCATTTCGACCATGGGGAACAAAGCTCCCCTATGTTGTTTGTTCTTCTAACGAGTCCTGCATTACCAATTACATGACAACCACAAAAATCAGAACATCGTTTACCATACATTAGTGATATAACACAAAAATATGATATTAACTCACTATTCTATCTGCTATTTCTTCGCTCGCTGAAGGTGTCATTCTTCCATACTTCTTTGTTTGAGCCATCTTCCACTTAACATGCCTTGCAATTGGCGAAGGTGGCTCATCGACCAATGTAGGGTTCTCGGTGTTTAGGGCATCCTATTGTCTTTTCTTCATCTTTTCTTCCATCAGTCTTTTTTCGAGCAACTCATAACCCCCTCGAGAGAGGACGTGTGGGCAATCATTGAACTTTTGAATTTCCTGGGCCTTTTTTCTAACCCCCTGTGTATAACATAAAATATGACACGACTTAAACATTTAAGTAAATGAAAATGATGGATAATTGATAAATACTTTGATCACTTTAGGTAAACAGTTGTGTAAACTGCCAATTAGGATTTTCCCTGCTTGCTGCAAATGCCTCCCAAGTTTCCTGATCCAGCCCATACTTAACACAAGGAAGGTCTTTATCTTCACCCTATTTATCACCATATATGTATTTACATGTTAGCGAAGACTTTAATTGCCTCCATCTGGTGGCCACAGATGACATCACCTTCTTCCTCACTTGAAGTGGTTCCGGAATGTCAAATTTTCTTTGCACCAACAAAAACAACTCACATTAAGTGTATTAACTTTGTGGTACTCCAAATTGACTCAGCCAAATACGAAACAAACAAATTTTTCTTAAATACCAATATGTCGTCCCATATTAGTTGCTTAAGCTTTGCCAACACATCTTTCCAATTTTGGTGGATTATAGGGATTTTTTCACGTGCTACAACTCCTAGGTAGTTGTGGAACTTGTGTCTGTGGGGCCCAGATCCTCTGCCAGTTAGAGGATTTACTTGAACGGTTGGTCTATACTGCTCCAAGTTCTGTGATGTCAAGCTTCTTAGTTGCGTTGCTTGCCTGTTCTTTCTCGACGGACACTCAGAATGTTCACCTGAAGGAGGAGGGGACCGCGGTGGTGTTGCCATTATTGTCTGAAAAAACAAAATAAAAGCAATTAAGTTGTCATCATTTAACAAGAAAGCTAAATATAATGCAATTTAAACAATTCAATAATACCCTTAATGGAAGGTCAAAATGTGATTTCATAAAGAAAACAAATTCTTTGACATTGATTACTTAAGATTTGTTGTTTTCCCACAAGCCTTCTTCATGATCCGTACGATTTGCATGCTCATCATCCACCATATGTTCGTCACCAATGGCAGATATTTGCCTCAACAATGACGATACGTCATGTTTTTCTTGTGGAGGTTGTTGACTTTCATCGACTATGGCAGTTGTTCTTCCTTGAATGACCACAGACAACCTTGAATTTGAAGGATTCTGCACATAAAAGACTTGTCTAGCTTGTTCAGCCATGATGAAAGGCTTGTCCTTGTAACCTAGTTTATCAAAATCAACTAACGTAAAACCATATTGGTCTACATGAATGCCAATGTTTCCATTAACCCAGTTACACTTAAAGACTGACGCTCTGAATTCATTATAATCAACTTCCCATATTTCTTCAATGACACCAAAGTAAGGCATCGAAGCTCGAATCGACTTTTTATCTAATGCACTAGAGAAGTGTTTCGAAAAAGCATCAACACTAACACCACTATTCTGTATAGAACTTTTATCATCCTATGATTTTGTCTAAAAGGAGTAGTTGTTGATATCGTATCCTTTCCAAGTAGGGACATTAAGGTTTGGGCCCAACGCAAGTAAAGTTAACTTTCTTGAAGCATTTTCATCGGCAAGGATTTTCTCTCTGAACCACTTAATGAAAGTCTTGTTATGTTATTGCAGTGCCTTCATGATGGAAAGCTTTGGGTAAAGATCTGTGATGTGTTGTTTGTGCATATCTATGTAAGGCAAAACCTGTTGTGTGTTATTTAGAATATACAAATGTGCTTGTTCAACCTGTTCTCGAGTCATAGTGACGACATTGAAGCCTCGTGTACCGTAGCCTCCCCCGGATAAGTCATGACGCGTCTGCGGAATGCCAATAGGTTTAAGTGCATCCACCTACGCAGAACAAAACTCAATACATTCTTCAGCAACATACCATTCAACAATTGAAGCTTCTGGTCGGTAATATTTTTGGTGTAACCTTTGAAGACCTTCATGTACCGCTCAATAGGATACATCCAATGTAAAAAAAACCGGACCACATAACCTTATCTCCCTAACAAGATGGACAATTAAATGCACCATCATGTCAAAAAACGAAGGAGGAAAAAACATTTCCAATTGACTAAGCACAATGGCAGCGTCATTTTCCAGGTCATCGAGTAATGGAAACCCTTACTTTGTCAGGCAAGGTACCTCGAATGGCTACGACCAACAATTGTTGCATTAAAATGTGGCTATCATGTGACTTTAAGCCTACCAATTTAAGCTCCTTCATGGACACAAGGCTCTTGATATTTAAAGAGTATCCTTGTGGGACTTTCAAAGTTTGCAAACAATGACAAAAACTTTTTTCTCCTTTGTTGACATGGTGTGACATGCTGGTGGCAGATACACTCGACGACCCTCTGATATGTGATGCAATTGTTGACGTATACCTAAATCAACCAAGTCTTGTCGACTTTTCAAACCATCCATAGTTTTACCTTTTATGTTCAGTAAGGTTCCAATTAAGTTGTCGCATACTTTTTTCTCAACATGCATGACGTCTATACAATGGCGAACTTCTAGATCGGACCAGTACGGAAGATCAAAGAAAATTGACCTTTTCTTCCAGGTATTGTTTGTGTGGCTTCCTTCTTTTGTGTCTTCCCAAAAATAGTGATAATGTCCTTCACCTGGTCATAAACTTCATTCCCATTTAATGGTGTAGGTGCAATTTCAGTCTCCTGCTGTCCATTAAAAGCGTTTTTCAAACGCCGATAAGGGTGGTAAGGTTTGAGAAATCTCCGATGTCTAGTATACACTGTTTTCTTTCCATGTTTTAGTTGCATGTAGCTTGTATGT
Organism: Glycine tomentella; assembly: GCA_007407185.1. Classification (NCBI taxonomy): domain Eukaryota; kingdom Viridiplantae; phylum Streptophyta; class Magnoliopsida; order Fabales; family Fabaceae; genus Glycine; species Glycine tomentella. The sequence continues at coordinate 172,967 of PYAF01004426.1, read as the reverse complement.
TTCTCATAGATAGGACAAGCGTGATGCCCCTTCACACTATAACCACTCAAATTCCCATATGCGGGAAAGTCGTTAATGGTGCAAAAAACCATTCCACGCAACAAGAAACTTTGTTTGGCATTTGCATCGAACACTTCAACGCTATCAACCCACAATTTCTGCAAGTCTTCAATCTACAGACTCAGATAGACATCAATATCATTGCCTGGTTGTCTTGGACCAAATATCATCATAGCTGGCAAAATGTATTTTCGCTTCATTCATAGCAAAGGAGGGAGGTTGTAAATCATCAACATCACTGACCATGAACTGTGGTTGGTACTTAAGCTACCAAAAGGATTCATACGATCTGAAGCAAGAGCCAGCCTTAGGTTTCTTGGGTCTGACCCAAATTCTGGGTATAAACAATCTATCATCTTCCATTGGGGAGAATCAGCAAGATGCCACAACAACCCATTAGCTCGTCTTCCTTCTGCATGCCAAGTAAAATGTTTGGCATCATTTTCATTAGAAAACAACCGCTTAAATATTGGAATAATGGGCAAATACCAACAAACTTTTGCTAGGCACTGGTTCTTTGGTGTTGCATCATTACCACTATCGTCATCCTTCACTTTGTACCGGGATACCCCACACGTGGGGCAATTGCGCGGTGTCGCAAAGTCACCCCTGTACAACATGCAATCGTTAGGGCAGACATGTATTTTCTGGTACTCCAAACCCACTGGACAAGATATCTTCTTTGCATCATAGTGATTTTTGGGGAGAACGTTGTCTTCGGGAAGCATATTTTTCAACAATTGTAGCAATGCGGTGAAGCTTTTGTCACTCCACCCAAATCTTGCCTTCAAGTTCACCAAACCTAACACAGCTGACATCCTTGTGAATGTTGTGCATCCCGCATACAATGGCTTATTTGAATCACTTTGTAATTGGTCATAGTAAGGTGCATGTGCTTCATGAAAACCCTCTTGGCCGATATCACGTATTATTTCTTCCAACCGACACCCAAATACGTCGTCATGAGATACAGTTTCAGACATTGATGGCACGTTTGACAATTCTCCATGCAAAATCCATTTAGTATAACTTTGGATTATGCCTTCACATATAAGATGTGTCCTAATCTCATTCAATGACTGTCATCTTCTATTTGCACATTTAACACAAGGGCAAAAGAATTTACCACCCAATGGTGGTGCATTAAGTTCAGCAAATTGCAAGAAGTATTCAACCCCATTCTCATAGTCTTCAATGATACGTGGTTTTTTCATCCAACTGCGATCCATGTTTACTCTGTTGGTATACTAACAAGGTTATCCATCATGCAAAAACATTCCACCTACTTCATTGAAGGTGTGGCCCTATCCCATTCAGGAAGTTTAAATTTTTGTACCTATTTCATGCGTCGAGGTAAACTATGGGTTGTCCAGTTTGACAAAATTTTGGCAGCATTTCGCCTCCATCTCCAAGTACACCAAGTGAAACTAGTGACATAAAGTCACCACATCTCATATGTGCACCCAGAGATCAAAGCAAGATGCATTTATCCAAAATTTCATCAAAATAAACAAACCATCCTTCACTTCAACACATGAAATCTTCCCAAACTGTCCAAACGGACAATTCAAGGTCCAATACAACAATTAATCCTAACTATCTGTATTAATCATTGTACTAAATCTTGAACGCGACACTAAGGTTCACTAAAAATTGACATAACTTTAAAACAAGGTATAACACATGTTATAACAAGTAAGTGTGATATGCAAAAATGTGTACGAAAGACACACGAACCTTGTCCAATGGGAACAAACAACAATACCAACCTCGTTGATGGCAACAGAAAGGAATCCACACTTAGATAGACAATAATAAATAATATCAGCTTCGACGCTGACTAAGATCCCTTGCAACAAGCTGAGTTACATGTACCTGCAAACAAAATAAATACATAAGTCTGATGTTAAGAGCATATTACTTGCATCCTTAAATTAGGATGAAACTACAATTTCATTCTACAACATAGTTACAACAGGTAAGTCAAGGGAATGAAAAAAAAAAAGTAGTGTAGGAAGCATATGATGCTAACATTCTGCGTTTGAGAGATGACAAAGAAAGTTCGTGAGAGAGAGAGACACTGGGTGGTTGAGAGTCCAAAATAGAAAGAAGTACAGAGTGAACAACTCTGCGTTTGGGTTTGGGCAGCAATCCGCCATCTTAGCATATCAACATAGAGGTGGAATTAGGAGGCATCTACTGCAGAGCGTCATTGTTGCAAATGAAGTGGTTGATGAGGCCAATAGGAGAGGTAGGAGGTGTCTTCTCTTCAAAGTTGACTACGAGAAAGCCTATGATTCAGTCAGCTGGGATTTTGTTATGTACTTGATGAAAAGGTTGGGTTTCTACTCTAAATGGACCAGCTGGATGGAGGGCTACCTAAAATCAGCTTGAATTTCTATACTGGTCAATGAGAGCCCAACAGGTCAGTTCATGCCCCAAAGAGGACTAAGACAAGGCGACCCAGCTGCTCCTTTTTTATTCAACATGGCAGCAGAGGGTCTGTCAGGTCTTATGAGGGAAGCACATAACAAAAATTGCTATGCAGAAAAGCAAAAATATGTCTCCTTTGGAGGTAGAGTGACACTTATAAAGTCATTCCTTAACGCGATTCCTATATTTCTCCTTTCCATTTTCCAGATACCTAACAAGGGGATCAACAAGTTAGTGAGGCTGCAGAGAAGATTTTTATGGGGAGTGGGGATGTTGATTCGGAGAAGATAGCTTGGCTGAGTTGGCTCGAGGTCTTTCAACCAAAGGAGAAAGGAGGATTGGGTATTCGGGATCTTGTGAAGTTCAATATTGCGTTGCTCGGAAAATGGAGGTGGAACATTTTCCATAACCATGGGGAATTATGGGCACAAGTGTTGGAATCAAAGTATGGAGGATGGAGGTCGTTGGATGATTCAAGAAGATCCGGGTATGAGTCTATATGGTGGAGGGATTTGAGTAACATTTGTAATTCAAATGTAGAGGAGGGATGGTTTAAAAATCATGTTAAATGGAAGATTGGGTGTGCATCTAGGGTACTGTTTTGAGAGGATGATTGGAAGGAGTCTGGTGTCACTTTCAACATGAAGTATCCTAGACTATTCCTAATTTCACAGCAACAGAAAAATAGTATCGAACAGATGGGGTCTATATCCCATGCAGGTTGGGAATGGACGTTTAGGTGGAGGAGGTGCTTTATGGAGGGAGAGATAGAAACAGTCATAAACTTTATTGAGGAGCTAGAAGATCTTCCGGTCCCATATCAGCTACAAGATTGTTGGTTGTGGGAGGGAGATTCGAGCGGGAAATACTTAGAGGGAGATTCTGCACTATAGGGTAGGCCGAATAGTAGAGTTTCACTTTTTGGAGGAATGGGTGCCTATCCTTGCTCGATAGGTTGTATTATTTATATGCTATACTTGTACTCTTTCTGTTACACATTTATATATATATATTATCTTTGAGGAGCAAAAAAATAAATTATATAGCATAGTTTACATTCCATTTAGTGAAATGATGAGTGACAATGGATATTTGTTGTTGGTGCAGGGTCCTAACAAAGTAGAACATAACATTAACAGTGATAAAACGTACCTCAAAATATGGAGTATATGGTGATTATATGCCTGATGTAGTTGCAGTGGTATACAAGGATTTTCTTTTGCTACCACAAAAACCCTTTAGGAGCTAACCTATAGGATACATTGCCGCTTAAAAAAAGGGAGTATAATAACTTTAATAATGAAATTTGTACCAACAATTGAATTGCTATTGAGATAAAGATGTAAATGAAGAATATTAATTACCATGCACAAGGAATCTTCCGGTAATTAAGTTGGAAGCAGAGGCTGCAACTATCAGCGGGTAGTGCCAGAGATTTCAAGTACCTACATGGGAATTCATTAATTGATGGAAATATAAAACCAAGTAACAGAATAATGTTGACCATCAAACACTACTAAGTGAAGGTTATCACTGGTAAGTGTAAGTGATGTAGGATATGATCAAAAAGTTCATAAAACAGAATTGGATGCAGTTGACCTTTCATACATTATACCATTAAGTCAATGGATATGCAGATAGTTACTTGGTAAAATATAAAACAGTATAAACAATTATGTGGGTGTGTCATTAATTGGTGAAGGGCTTGCAGAAAAGAGGAGATTTTCAAAGAAGAATGTTAAATCTGAAAAGTAGAAATCCAAGCCAAAAGATCAGAATAATGGTGAGCAACTGTGTTAAAGATCAGACTTTATCATAAGAACAAATAAAAATGATTTCATGTGTAGTACATGTTTGATATGAGTTTTGTTATAGATCAAGCCTAGCTAGGACCCAACCCGAATCCAAGTCCCGCTTCTCTAAAATGTTGACTATGAAAACTATTAAGAATAACGTATAATTTATGTCTTCGAATATGGGCCTCTAGCATACAAATCCAGTCCATGTTCATGTCAAGCTGAGTTTATCTGATCCTAATGGAGTCAAGCTGAGTTTTGTTCAAGTCTGACTGTTCGAGTTTGTTAGCAAGGTGGCATGATTCGTGAACCTAAACTCCTAAACTTGGTCAAGTTTACAAGTTAACTTGCAAGTTTGAGAACAATGAATGGTCCTTTCAAGTTGCTTAAATTTGACATTCCATCTACTTAAATGCTTACTAAATTTCTGATTAAATATAGCTCCCAGAACCTCTATAGAAACAAAATTAATATAGACATGCATTTGGTCGTAATGTTTAAATATTTCCAATATTTATTTTGTGGAATATTTTTCACTTATTGCTATTCACTTTGAATCAAATTAGTACAATCTTGGAGCCATTGTCTTAGTCCTAGTGAATTTGTCTTCATTAAAATAGCTTGCAGCAACCTACACTAACTCTCTATTGCAAAATAGGTTAGGTGGATATTGTAACACCCCAATATTTCCATATGTATTGAATTGATAGAATATTTTACATCGATTAGTAATACGTGATTAAAGGGCCTTATATAGACTAGAATTTAGTAAGATTACAGAGATATGAACAGAATAAGGACTAGATTACCCTCTCTATAAAATAGAAATTACCAAAATATCCTTAGAAAATAATTACCAAAATGCCCTTGGACAATTTTAGAAATGACGATTAGGTCCCAAGGATGGCAAATGACCAAAATACCCCTTAGGTAAAAAATGCTCAGATAATTTTGGAAAATTTGTGGGAACCTGAGTATGAAATCAAATACCCTTAGATGATTAATTATTAAATAAATAAGGGACAAGAAACCATGAATTAGAATTTCTAGGGATTTTTATAGAAATTTTGAAAAGAGCTCAATACAGACTAACTTAAGTATCAGAAAATCATAAGAAAATGATGGATGTAATCATTGGAGTTTTCTACTAATTTTGGGATAAATAGATGACTTTACTAAGATATTTTAGTAATTTTATTAATTGAAATGAAATTGACCAATAAGAAAATAGGATTGTTATTTAATGAAATTAAAGGAAAATAATTGCAAGATTTGGTCTAAAAAGCTAGAATGCTATGGTTATGAGTGAAAAAAAATGCTTGGCTGCCATAAATTGAGAGAACACGTGCCAATCCAAAGCAAGAAGTGGTGGGGGACAAATCCAAAGAAAGAAAAAGTAGCCAATAAGGTGATGCTTTGTGGAAAGTAGTAGACAAATGGAATCTTTCATAAATGCTTGGATAAGATATGAATTAAAATGAAGCCTTCTCCAAAGA
>PYAF01004426.1:144375-157212 GCA_007407185.1 Glycine tomentella | reverse complement strand
TAACATCGGTTTTTCTTAAAAACCTGGGAAACCGATGTTAACGGCGACAACTTAACATCGGTTTTTGAGGTTTTTAACGAAACCGATGTTAACAAAGTCCATTTATTTACAAATTTGCCACCGCGTTTTCGTTAACATCGGTTTTTCAAATAACCGATGTTAAAGTGGCGATGTTAAAACCTATTTTTCTAGTAGTGACGACTTAACTCACTAAATTAGACCTAGTGGTAAGAAATTTAGATAATATGCATTTAAGTTTGATTTTTATTTTCAATATTGTATACCGAAAATCATATAATTAATGTCATATCACTGTGCTCAAACTCTGGTCTACATATCATGGTGTTACACTGTTACAACCAATAACTAAACCAATGAAAAAAAGAAAAAAGAAAAATTGAGACTATAATACAGAACCAAAAACAAAATTAAAACTATAATATTAGTTAAGGACAGAGAAAGATACCACAAAACAAAAAACTTGGGAGAACAATATAAGGTTTAAAAATCTGAGAGAAGTTCCGGCACTTCAACTAACATTTGACTTGGAGGTGCATTTGGCAAACTTAGGAGGACCTCAAAATTGTTTATAATTGCCGGCCAAAACCTGCTCTAATAGTTTCCAGAAATTGTTAATATCTCATGTTTGTCCCACAAAGACATTGCTTTTAACCCTGGCCTAAAATCCTAGGGTTAACTTAACCCATTGACATAGTATAAAGAAGCTTTCACAAGGTAAAATTTAGTTAAGTTGCAAATACCATCAACTCCAGGATGCTACAGAGAGAGATCTTCAAACCCTTTTTCTCCAGTATAAATGAAAAATAGATTAATTTGAAAATAAAAAATTCAATTTTGATCTATTGTTAAAAGGGTTTTTCTTCCTATACCATTCAAAAATCAAATACACCCAGCAATAACAATATAATTTCAAAATTACCCTTTAGTAAAAACTTTAAGTTAAGTACGGACACATTCTCGCACCATTCAGCTTCTTCGCGCACCATTCTCCTTCTCAATGCATCATCGTCTGGGCTTTTGCTTCAATTCGTTCATTTTTCTTCCTCCACCCAGCTCTGTCGTTCATCTCATCAAGGAGTGTTTCGTCATCCTTCATCTCACCGGTTCTTCATCGCCTGCTGCTATGAGTACCTTTCTCTGCCGCGTTTCATTTGACGGTGTTTTTTTTATTGTTGTTGTGTAAACCCATATCGATTGACAATCTGTATAGTTCATACAGATTGACAATCTGTATGGGTTTATTACAATAATAAATATTTGTAATTGTGTATAATGAATTGTTTATATTTAAATATTGTAAATATAGTTATGATTTATTTGAATAAAAAATTTAATTAACATTTTATTCATTAAGTACTCATGAAAATAATTGAAATTAATTGTTTCATATAAGATGTAAGTTATTTTCAATTGTAATTGTATAGCATTTGTCAGTATGATTTTATATTCAATTTAAGAGTACTTTGTTGAAGTTGTGGGTTGATTTGAAGTGTTAAACTAATAATTGGAAAAATTTGTAGATTATGGTTAGAACAAGAGGATTGCATCGGGCTTTAGGCAGAGCTTTAGGTGCAGAAGTTAGTGGTAATGAAGAAGAAGTTCCTCAGCGTCGAAGGCCGACAGCATCGGCATGTAGACAACGGGAAAGTGCAGTTGTTCCTAAGGGTGTTGTTGCTCACAAGGCTCGTGAGGAGCCTTACATTCCAGTTATAGAGGATAGAAGTGCTAATTTAGAGGATTTTCCAGACGGGCCAAAGATAAATCAGTGTTGACATTATATGTTGATCATGTGGCAGCCAAAGTGTGGGCAGGTGAGGTACTTATGTGTTTAATTATAAAATATTTACATATTTTTGTCATTTTAATTGTTGTAATTAATTATAATTATTTGCAGGAACATGCTGAGTTGAAATTGGCTTCTCATGTAAGGAAGGTGCAAAAATTTGGAAGGCCTACACCTGAAATTGAAGGTTTAGTGGTTGGTACGGGCTTAAGCCCTTTGATTACATGTTCAGTGGAGATAGGAGATATGAGACTTTTATCTGCTTTTGTGGAGAGATGGCACAAGGAAACTAGCATTTTCCATCTACCCATAGGAGAGATGACTATTACCCTTGATGATGTGGCATCTACCCTTTATAGGTGTCTTCCATACCTATGATGCAATAAATGTAGAACAAGCAGTTGTGTTGTTAGTTGAGTTGCTTGAAGTCACTACAGAAGAAGCAGAAGCTGAGACAGAGCAATGCCACGGGGATATGTTTGACTTGTTTGGCTGCGAGACATTTATCGTCTGAAATATGACTTAAGGCAATTGGCTATAGCAGCTAGAGCATATTTGTTGCATCTTGTAGGTTGCACAATATTTGCTAACAAGAGTTCCACACATATCGGTGTGGTATTTTTGGATGTATTTCGTGACCTGCATCAGTCCGGAGGGTTTTCATGGGGAGCGGTTGCACTCGTTCACATGTATGACAATCTAAATTTTGCGTCAAAGCAACACGGTAAACATCTTGCAGGATATATTACTCTCTTGCAGGTAATTCTGTTGACATTTATCATTGTTATTTTTTAAAACTTTCTATCCACTACTAACATTTTATTTGTCATTCTCGTATTTGTAATTGTAGTGTTGAATCTACGAGCATTTCCCAACTATTGGGAATAAGATTGCAAATGAGAACTATCATCATAGTCAACCGCATGCCTGCCGCTGAAAGTGTGGGAAGGCTACCATTGACAACCTATCGTAAGCGGTTTGATAGGTTGACGACAGATGCAAGTTCTTTGATACCATACATTGATCATCGTGGTTTAAGAGAATTTGATATTATTTTTCTATTTTATGAACATATCAGATGGGATCCATATATAGTTAGATACCTACTAGAGAGAGTATTAAGACAATTTAGATATGTTCAGCTGATTCCCCTACTCCAAAGCTCTCCATCCTCATCCATATGTGACATTGATGATAGATGGTTGCGCTTTTCACAATACCTTGCACTGATCAGAGAGTTTGTTACTTTTCCTAGTCAATGTGTTGTAGGGTATATGGAGTGATTTTATATTATATATCACCCATTCATGAGTCTGCCATAGCTTGGGGATCCTCCTAGACATCCTCCCATGGTGCATGATTCTATACCAGTTATGCCACATCCACCTATGTTGCTTGATGATACAAGGGTTTTGACACAACCACCTGCAGCAGCAGCTGTTGATGCTGAGATGCCTCGACATGCAGTGGTATAATATACTTACAATGTTAATTGTTACAAAAATTTTGTGATAAATTTTCCAATATGTATTATATGTTGTTGTCATTGTCTTAGGCTTGCAACACATAATAGATATAAGGATGGTTATTGTTGGCACTTATTCAAACACTATAATAGACCAATGTATAAGATTAGCTAGAGGTGTCATTGAGTACAAAAATGTTTATGTCCGATCTAGACGAACGAGGGATACACAGGTGAAAGAAAGTGGTGGATGAGGTTGAGGATAGTTGTATTATTTCATCTTGCATTGTACACTTGCTTCATTGTTGTGCAATTATTAGCATTGTGATCCTTCAAAGTGAGAAGGATAGTTGTATTATTTCATCTTGAATTTTACACTTGCTTCATTGTTGTACAATTATTAGCATTGTGATCCTTCAAAGTGAGAAGAATATTCTTTGGTTTGACCATCGACTTTTTCATGTCACCAACAATAATCTTCTCATGCTCAGTTAGTCGACCAACATATGGATGTTCAGTCAATGACTTAGCCAAAGCATGATTATGAGTCTTACATATTAAGTTGACCATCCATACCCTTCATCTCCCAGGACTGGTTTCACTCGCAGCTTAAAGGACAATCACATTTTTTGGTGCTAGTCACCATCTATACTAAATTTTTGTTGTATGCTCTACACAACAGTATGAGCACATTGCGATACGTCCTCACAGGAAAGAAACACCTACAAAAAGGATAATACATGTTTAGTCTTCTTAAATCATTCATTTACATACTTTAACCAAATACAAAATTATATCAATACCTCAAAAGTATTGAAGGCAATAGAACAACCAACTGAACAATCAATATTTTCAAAGGCAGCAGGTTCCTCTCTGTTGTCTTCATTCATATTAATTTCTTCAAACATAATGCTTTCATACATCCACTCATCTTTGTCCATCTTATCAAACGATTAAAAAAAATAATTCAATGATCCATACGGATGATAATTATATTTACAAAATTAAAGTATTAATATAATACAAATTCAATACAATTATTTTAACATAAGTAATATGTTCATTGTCAATCTATATGCTTCATATGGCTAGGAGTTAAAAAAATAAAAAATAAATAAAAATAAATAAAAACTTACCTTTGCTGCCTCTGCAACACCCACTGCGACGACGACGCCGCCAAAGACAATGCAGCTACCAAACTACCACCAGCCAACGGAAGAAGGAGGTCCGCAAAGAAGAACAAATGGAAGAGGAAAGAAAAAATGAAGAAGTGAAAATGAAGAAGAAACAAAAAGAAGAGGAGAGAGGATAAATTTGGAATTAAAATAAAATGAATAGTGTATTTGATTTTTCAATGGTGTAGGAAGAAAAACCCTTGTTAAAAAGATTTAACTTTCATTTAATTATGTATTGCACATCACTAAATGGTGACAGCTAATTTATTATCGTGAAGACCCTAAACAATGTTTTACATTAACTATAATGAGTTTTAGATGTCAAACCATAATAGGATTTATCTTAATTTAGTTAAAGTTAGATGATAAAAATAAAAGTTTTATTTTTATATCAACGGGGCTAAAAGCTCCAATACAATAACACTACAACTTGGTCAAATTAATGTTAAGGGGTTTTTTTTTAATGCTTTTACCATTTGAGGCAATTTTTAAATTTTTACCTAAAAGGGGATAAGTCGTAACAGTTGTTACAACTTCTAAGTTTGGAGTCGTAACACTGTTTACAACGTCTATTTTTTAAAAAAAAAAATTAAACTGAAGTCCTAAAATCTATTATGACTTCAGTATAATTTTTTTATAAATACACAACTTAGAAGTCATAAACTGAAATCATAATATTTTTTATGACTTCAGTTTATTTTTTTTAACTACTTACGACTTTGATGTTGTAATTAACTTTTTTTTATCATACGACTTTAAAATCTTTTAGGACTTCTTTTTTTTCAAAATTCATTAATTTTTTTCAAATATATTTTTGAAAAAATTGTAATATTTTAAATTTAAATATTTACAAATAACTATATTTTAATTTTTTAGTTTGATTTAATATTTTGTATATGTTTTTATTTAACATTTTCTATATTTTTTTATTTTTTATATGGTTTTATTTAATACTATTAGGGTATTTCATATATTTAATTTTGAATATATTATTTTATTTTATATATTTTATATTTTTTGTACTAGTGTTAAGATTTTTATTTGAAAAGACTTAAATTTAAATGAAAATATTAATTTTTTTTTGTTTTTAATATTAACTTTTAATATATCAAATAATATTTAATTATTTTAGATTTTGTTCATTATTTTTTCAATTATTATTAAGGAAATTAAAAATTTGGTGCAGTAATATTAATTAATTTTATTTTAAAAATTATTTTAATATTAGCAACAGAATAATGCAAAAGACTTATATTTAAATGGAAAAAATTAAAATGCATTACATAGTCCTTTAACAAAAATATTAAAAGTGGGATGATGTCCCGCAACGAGTTTTTCTAAAGTTGCGTCGAGGTCTCTCATCATGTTGCATTAGATTTGTTGACGCCTGTTGTCCTCTTGTTCTACGACCTCTTGCTCCTCTAGTTCTAGGATGACCATCATTGTTGGTATTGCTCTTATCATCATCTTTCTGCTCATCCTCGTGACCCATATCACGCATTTGAGTAGGTAATGATGGACAATACAAGAGGTCGATGGTGGTGGATTATATTCAGATGGCAGAGTATTGAAAGTGGTACTAAATGGGAAACCAAAGGTACTTTGTAAGAGTCCTTCAAAAACATTTGAGGTCAAAGGAACTTGGAATGATTGTAGAGGCATATATGATGACAACCCAAATGGTTGTGAACTTTGTTCACATCGTTGAGGCATGTATCCATAGAAGCCATTAATTGATAAATAGACGAACCATGTGATTAATGATGTTGGGGCATATATCCAAAAACATGCATTGGAGGTACATTGGGTTCAGCATGTGATTCATGATGGTGATGGCCAAGATAGTACTATAAATTAAGATTTATGAAGTTAGAAATATATAATGAATAATAATAGCAATAATTGATCAAAATTATAAAATAAACTTACAACCTCAAAAGATATTGTCCCCTCACGCGATATATATTGTCTAGTTCAACGTACCATTGCATGTATTCTAAATTTTCATGCAAAATAACATGGTTCATTTCACCCTGAACAATATAATCATTCCAATGATGTTGTTATGAAAAAGCCAAGAAAAACACTCATCACAGAACAGAACTGCAGTTAGCCTTAGCAGAGTATGATGGAGTAACAACATGAATGTTTATTGATTGATTGGAATCCAAATTACAAAAGGGTGCAGTGGTGCCTTATATAGTTGCTGATACAGAGAATAATAACAAACTACTAAAGGCCATCACCTATATAACAACCCATCAGAAACCAACACTAAAAACATAATATACTTGAGATACAATGCATATTTCACAATTCTCCACCTTGCACTTGAATCTCATGCTAAGATTCTGATATAAAAGATAGTTGTTGCCAGTCTTAGAAGACTTATTTCCACTTATCAACATTAAGCAAGTCCAAACAATGCATGAACTTGCTTCTTGGGACAGGTTTCGTAAACATATCAGCTGGATTATGCTTGGTATCAATCTTCTGGACTTTAATCCTCTTTTCTGTTTGAATGAAGTGATATCTAACATCTATATGCTTGGTTCTATCATGGTGGACTTGATCTTTGGCCAAGCAAATAACACTCAAACTGTCACAGTAGATTAGAGCATGATCTTGGGGAAAACCAAGGTCAGTGATCAATCCTTTCAGCCATATTCCCTCCTTAGCAGCTTCAGTCAGGGCCATGTATTCTGCTTCAGTTGTGGACAGAGCAACGGATGATTGAAGGGTTGCTTTCCAACTAACTAAAGAACTTCCCAAAGTGAATGCATAGCCTGTGATCGATCTTCTTCCATCCAAATCAGCAGCATAATCTGCATCTGAGTAGCCAGCTAGAGAAAAATTTGTGTCAGCTCCATATATCAAACCAACATCAGATGTACCTCTCAAATATCTGAAGATACGCTTGGTTGCTTGCCAATGTTCCTTGTGTGGTTGGTTCAAGTATCTGCTGACCACACTAACAGCATGAGCCAGATCTGGTCTTGTACATACCATAGCATACATGAGGCTGCCAACAGCACTAGCATAAGGAACCCGAGACATGAAATCCTGATCAGATTTTGAGTGATACTGAACCATAGCAGACAAATGATCTTTGGCAGACAGAGGAGTATTCAAAGGCTTAGCTTTATTCATTCCAAAACGCAATAAAATCTTCTGTATGTATTCTTCTTGTGATACAAAAAGCTTCTTTTCTGAGCGGTCCCTATGAATCTTCATTCCAAGAATCCTTTTGGCTCCTCCAAGGTCCTTCATGTCAAACTCCTTACCTAGAAGAGTTTTCAGATTTTGAATTTCAAATTTGTCTTGGGAGGCTATGAGCATATCATCTACATACAACAATAAGTAGACCATAGACTCAAGCTCTACCTTCTTGTGGTATACACAACAGTCATAAGGGCTTCTCTTGTAACCAATATTGATCATGAAGTTGTCAAACCTCTTATACCATTGTCTTGGTGATTGTTTCAAACCGTATAAAGACCTCTGAAGCTTGCAGACATAGTCTTCCTTTCCTTCTATAACGAATCCCTCAGGTTGAGTCATTAAGATATCTTCTTCAAGCTTTCCATGTAAGAAAGCAGTCTTCACATCTAATTGCTCTAGCTCAAGGTCTTGACATGCAACAAGAGCTAGAAGGACCCTAATGGAAGTGTGTCTAACAATAGGAGAAAAAATCTCATTATAGTCGACTCCTTCTTTCTGATTGAAGCCTTTTGCAACAAGCCTTGCCTTATATCTGATAGGTTCAGCTCCTGGGATTCCAGATTTCCTTTTGAAGACCCATTTGCATCCAACTACATGCCTTCCTTCAGGCTTCTTGATCAGTTTCCAGGTCTGATTTTTGTAGAGTGATTCTAACTCTTCTTTCATGGCAAGTATCCATTTATCTGCCTCAATATCTCTAATAGCTTCCTTGTAGGTGGTAGGTTCAGAATTGTCTATATCTTCTGCAACATAAAGAGCAAAAGCAGTCATGTCTTCAAAACCATATCTCACAAGGGGCTTACTTATCCTCTTTGGCCTCTGATCTATAATATGTTCTGGTCTGATAATATTCTGATCTGGTTGCTGATTGAATGAATCAGTTTCTTCTTCTTCATCTTCTGAGGAAACAAGCTGAACAATTTCTGAAGTTTTACTGATTTTGCTTGGGGGTTGCTGTTAGTAGCAATATGAATCTCCTCCTGTTTTGGAATATCAGATTTTGTTTCTGAAACAACATGCTTGTTATTTTGGTTAGTCATAACTGATTCATCAAAAATAACATCCCTGCTAAGTATGACTCTTCTTTCAGATGGAGACCAAATCCTGTACCCCTTGACTCCTACTCCATAACCCACAAATATCCCTTTCTTAGATCTAGGTTCTAGCTTACCTTCACTAACATGATAATAAGCAGGATAGCCAAAGATTTTCAGTTCAGAGTAATTTGCAGGTTTGTTTGACCATACCTCTATAGGAGTCTTACCATTTAAAGTAGTGGAAGGGGATCTATTGATCAAATAGCAAGCAGTGTTAATAGCTTCTGCCCAGTAATTCTTGTCTAGGCCAACATTAGACAACATACATCTTGCTCTTTCAAGTAGAGTCCTGTTCTTTCTTTCTGCTATTCCATTCTGTTGGGGAGTGTTCCTAACAGTAAATTGTCTCACTATACCTTCTTCATTACAGAAATCATTAAATTCTGCTGAGCAAAACTCAAGACCATTATCTGTTCTTAAACACTTGACCCTTTTGCCTGTGTTGTTTTCAGTTGGAGCTTTCCAGTTCTTAAAATTCTTAAAAGCCTAATTCTTATGCTTCATTATGAAAATCCATGTCATCCTGGAATAATCATCAATGATAGATAGGAAATACCTTGCACCTCCAAGTGATGGAACCTGTGAAGGTCCCCAACAATCTGCATGTACATAATCCAATATTGCTTTGGTGGTGTGCAATGCTTTTGTGAATTTCTTCCTATGTTGTTTTCCAAAAACACAATGCTCACAGAATTTGAGTTTCTGTAGTTCCTTATTACCCAACAGACCTGCTTTGCTTAGGACTATCATCCCTTTTTCACTCATATTCCCCAGGCGCATATGCCACAAGTGTGCATGATTAGGTTCTCGATTAACAGATCCAGCTACCAAAGAGATTCCACCTGTTTCCATAACAGTTGATCCTTGAAGCAAGTATAAAGTTCCTCTCCTAGTCCCTTTCATGACAGTGGTGGAACCTTTTCTGATATGCATGATGCCATTTTCAACATCCCACTTGAATCCCTTAGAATCCAAGGTTCCCATAGAGATCAGGTTTTTACTCAGCTCAGGCACATGTCTGACTTCTGTGAGAGTTCTGACTACTCCATCATGCATCCTTATTCTGATAGTTCCTATTCCAACAATCTTGCAGGGCATGTCATTTCCCATAAACACTTGTCCTTCATTCTTATCTTCATATGTATGGAACCAGCTTCTGTTTGGGCATATATGATATGTGCACGCAGAATCCAGTAGCCACTGCTCTTCAGATTGTTGAGGGAGATTGACTATGGAAAGTACTAGATCATCCTCAGATAAGTGATTCTTCTGTACATTTGCAACAGTTGGCTTTTGGTTTTTCTTTTTCGGGCAATCCTTTTTCCAATGTCCAGGTTCTTTGCAGTAGTTGCAAATCTCCTTGGGGTCAATCTTGCCTCTTTTCTTCCATGTATCCTTCTTCTTCTTCCCATTCTTAAAAGAATTCGAAACCACAAGGCCAACAGCATTGTTTACTTCACTGTTCCCAAAAGCTTTGTTTCTTAATTCTTTAGAATGCAAGTTAGATTTAACTTCCTCCATGGTTATGCTGTCTTTGCCAACACTCAGAGAATTGACAAAGCTTTCATATGAAGGAGGTAAAGAAGCTAACAGAATCATAGCTGCATCTTCATCTTCTATCTTTACTTCTATGCCTCTAAGTTCCATTAAAATAGAATTCAGTTCATCTAAGTGCTCCTTTAAAGGCGTACCTTCCTTCATTTGAAGACTGAACAGACGACGTTTCAGAAGTAGCTTATTACAGATTGACTTTGTCATGTAAAGCCTTTCAAGCTTTAACCATAAGCCACTTGCTGTTTCTTGATCTGCTACTTCATACAGGACTTCATCAGACAGTGATAACAGGATCAATGAGTGGGCCTTCTCTTCCTGTTCAGCAAGGTCCCTTTTCATTTCTTTGGTGGGTTCTTCTTTCGTAGTTGAAGCAGCTTCTTTCTTCACAGAGACAGATGTTAGAGGAGCCCAGACTCCTTGTTCCTTCAGCAAAGCCCGCATCTTGATGCGCCAAAGATTGAAGCTGTACTTGCCATTGAATTTCTCTATTCTCAGAGAGGTAGCCATGGTTCTTGATGGTTTCTTGCTTTCTTATACAAACTTGCAGCGGGAACAGAAAGAGCAGAGTGCTGAAGGATTGAACCTTCAAAGACACCAGATGAGACGATCGAAACCTCTTTTTGGATGTCCCTTTGGATTGTAAACTCGAGCTCTAGATACCAGTTGTTATGAAAAAGCCAAGAAAAACACTCATCACAGAACAGAACTGCAGCTAGCCTTAGCAGAGTATGATGGAGTAACAACCATACAAGAGAGAAAGAGGAAGCAAGAAACTGCAAGAAGGATTACGTGGTTCACTCAAGAAAAGCTACTCCACGGGCAACAACATGAATGTTTATTGATTGATTGGAATCCAAATTACAAAGGGGTGCAGTGGTGCCTTATATAGTTACTGATACAGAGAATAATAACAAACTACTAAAGGCCATCACCTATATAACAACCCATCAGAAACCAACACTAAAAACAGAATATACTTGAGATACAATGCATATTTCACAGATGTCATTTGTTAATCCAGTGACGATGTTGGTAAGGCCAAAAAATATTTGTTCTCCCTCTCATATCTATGTCGTGGAGTTGGTCTAGGTTTAGTGGGTCATTGGGAATATTTTGTCGTATTCCAAATTGTCTTAGGAAATTATTTACTGCATGTCATTTCACAATTGCAAAACATGAGAGGTACTTTTGCATGAGCAATCATAGGTAGCTCAACATTATTAATTAATGGCCTTATTTGTGGTGTCCAATAAGGTCTCCACGAGAATTGCAAGACATTTATCATTATCGTTAGATATTTTTTAACCAATAGGAAACACAAACAAATACTTAACATGAAGATTAAGAAATGAACCTCATTCATATGCAGTCTATCAAATATGACACGTATCAATCTGACTGAATTGTTGGGAATGTTTATTTGGGTCATCGACCGAGACCACCTTCGTGCAAAGAGGAAATCCAATGAATTTAAGGCAGTCTCACATCCATGATTGTAGCAACAACAAACATCCACCTATTTTAGTTTGTAAAGGCTTTACAGTATGATCTAGTGCTCAAAAAAGGGAAGTTAATACTATTGCACCCCGACTATAATGACTTGCTTCAGTCAAATTTGATAACAAAAGGAGATACATAAAATGAACTCGTGTTCTAAATATATTTGGCATCAAAAAATCGCCTATAAGCATCATGATATGAGCTCTAGCATGTTTTGCAATGACAACATCATTAGCATCAACAGGAAGTTGTTGAAAATTTTCCGCAGCCAAGTTAGATATATCATTTTTCCCTTTATATACTTATCATGTGGAGTATGCCCTAGTAAGGTCT
The DNA here is from genome assembly GCA_007407185.1 of Glycine tomentella. Taxonomy (NCBI): domain Eukaryota; kingdom Viridiplantae; phylum Streptophyta; class Magnoliopsida; order Fabales; family Fabaceae; genus Glycine; species Glycine tomentella. The sequence goes on along the minus strand of PYAF01004426.1, from coordinate 145,062 downwards.
TACAAGATTCACGTATATCTCTAGTAATGGCACCAATTACTGGTAGTTCGTCAATCCTGAGGCTCAATTGCAAGGTCACATCTTGTAAAGTTATGGTTTCCTCCTCATGTGGAAAATGAAATGTGTGAGTTTTTGTTCTCCCCACGACTTAGAAGTCGTATAGCTTGCCACGATTTCAATAGAATGGCAAGTGACACATGCTTAGAAGTAGTATGTAGGTCCATGACTTTAAAGTTGTGACATGTTACACGACTCTAAAGTCATGTTTAGTAAATGTGGTTTTTAAAATCATGTTTAGTAATTCGGGTTTTGTTAATTACTTTAGTAATTAGGGTTTTGTTAATTAGTTTAGTAATGAGAATTTTAAAAATAAGTTTAGTAATTAGGGTTTTAAAAATAAGTGTAGTAATTAGGGTTTTAGTTAATTAGTTTAGAAATTAGGGTTGTAAAAAATAGTTTAGTAATTAGGGTTTTAAAAGTTTGTAGTAATTAGGGTTTTAGTTAATTAATGTAGTAATTAGGGTTGTAAAAATTAGTATAGTAATTATGATTTTAAAAGTGTGTAGTAATTAAGGTTTTAGTTAATTAATGTAGTAATTAAGGTTGTAAAATTAAATTAATTTAGTAATTAGGGTTTTAAAAATAAGTGTAGTAATTAGGGTTTTAGTTAATTAATGTAGTAATTAA
>PYAF01004426.1:107592-134241 GCA_007407185.1 Glycine tomentella | reverse complement strand
ATTGTGAATCAATATCATTGCTCAGATTTGTAATACTCTGTTTTCTGTTGCTCATAAAAAGGGAAGATTGATTGAAAACTGATTTTGATATTGAGATTTGTTTTGTCTTTGAAAATTGGTTTAAATGTGATAAAGATCCTGTGGTTTATAACTCTGATGTAAAATTTTAATTGGACAAGTTTCCAACCAATTCACCCCCCCTCTTGGTTGTTTGAAGTGTTCCTTTGTTTTTCACCCAGATCAAACAATCAAAAAGACCCAACTCCAACGTTTTCTTGGTTGTTTAAATTATGTGGCTGATTTCTTTCCTCAACTAAGTAATCTAGCCAAACCCCTTTATGACCATCTCAAGAAAACTCCTCCTCCGTGGACTAATGTTCACACTGATCTGGTCAAACAAATTAAGTCCCAGGTCCAGAATCTTCCGTGTAAGACCTTCCCAATCCTTCAGCCAAAAAGATTGCTGAAACTGATGCCTCTGACATTGGTTATGGTGGTATTCTTAAACAGTCTGTCAATGGCAAAGAACAAATAATTGCATTTACTTCAAAACATTGGAATCCTGCCCAGCAGAACTATTCCACAGTAAAAAAAGGAAGTTTTAGCAATTGTTTTATGCATATCAAAATTTCAATCTGATTTGCTTAATCAAAGGTTTTTAGTTCGTGTCGATTGTAAATCTGCAAAAGAGATTTTACAAAAGGATGTTAAAAACCTTGCATCAAAACAGATTTTTGCCAGATGGCAAGCTATTTTGAGTATCATTGATTTTGATATACAATTCCTCAAAGGTACCTTAAACTCTCTACTTGATTATCTCACTCGTGAATATTTATAGGGGAGAAACCAGCAGTAGTAGTCCCATGCCAAGATCGGAAAAATCATCTTCCTCCTCACGAGGGAGAGGAAAAGGCAGAACCACCAAACCAAGGCTAGCTGTGGCTGGCTTAATCGCACATACAGGGCATGGATCTTCAACCAAACAAGAAGAAGACTCCAAAGACCAATCAAAATCTGGGTCATCTACCCGGAAACTACCTCAATCTATTACTGGGTCATCCATCCAGAAATCCGAACCCCAATCTATTTCTGGACCAGCCACTCAGAAATCTAAACCTCCTTCTCAAACAAAAGAAGATTATGCCATGTCAATCCAAGTCCTTTTGGCCCTTCAAGAACAAGGTCTTACCCACCTCCCAAAAGGCCTTCCATCTAGAACATGGACAGACATCACTTCTGAAGAAGAAGAAGAAGGTAAAGATGTCTGGCAGCCTTAATCAAAAACATGGTAGAGACCCCCTTAGTCCTCCACCAACCAAAAGGCAAAGCCATAGTTCAACAGCCTGAACCTTTGGCGACCCAAAGGCCTAAATCCCAAACACAATATGTCCCAAAAAACAAGTATCAGGATGTCATTCAGATGGAACCTGAGTTTTGGGACTCAAAGCCAACCAAAGTCCCCCAGAAAATATTTCCCAAAGATATTCAGGGTAATCAGTACCATTTCAAACCTGCCTCCCTGCTCAAGACCAGACATTTTTATGAGTTTATTCTGGTAGACACCAATTCAGTCCAGATTAAACATCATAAAAACAAAGACTCTGAGCAAATTGCTTATTTGACTCTGCAAATCCTTAAGGTTATGACACCGAAAGAATTTGGAGAATTGAATAAGATTAAAAAATTTTCTCAAAACTATGATCCCATGGGTTTTTCTTATTGGGATTATCAATTTGCCTGGTATAATGTCTTTAATTTCCAAAATAAAGACTTTATGCATTCATGGCTCATCTATTTCAAACAAAATATCCAGTACAAGTTTCCCCAGTGGTTTTTGCAGTGGTGGAATTTCTACGGACCAATCCTTGAGATACTCCCTTCCGAGGTGGTATCTGGCCTAACAATCTTTACCAAGAAGTTTGAACACCCCGACAATGATCGATTTCTGGTGGACCTTCACTTCTTCAGCAAACTGTCTCTCGCCTGGATCTTCCAATGGCGATATGTCTATAGCAACGCTTCGGTCAAAGGGCAATTGCCGATGCTCCGTAGGCAAGCTCTTGTCAAGTGGTGGCCCCAGTTTGACTGTTCAAGAGCTAATCCCGAACAGGTATCGCTTTGGTTCAAACAGCATCCAACCCTAACCAAAGCAGCAGACCCAGAAGCATGCAAGTTCCTTAATCAGAGATCACAGGTCATAGCAGCCTTGGCATCCTCCACATCCAAGGAGAAATTCAAGGAAAATATGAAGATGATCATCAATCTGTTGGAGAAGGAGAATGATGACGCCTGCTCCTCCTCCAAGAAGCAATCTAAGGAGCCCGCCGAAGACTCTTCTCAATCGTCGGATGATTTCTATCAGAATGAAGACGACTGTTTCGGCATCAATCTTGATGATGACTGAGCTTAATCCAGTCACAACCTTAATCAGCGAAGCAGAAGGGTAAGTGGAGAAAGCTCCTTTTGCTTAGTGTCAGCATGACGTCAGCATTTCCTGCGGCAGACTACTGTTCAGCACTGTTCACTGTAGCGGTAGGTTTCCCGATATTTGTTACCGGTACTGTAGAAACAGGAAAATGTTGTATCTATTTAAGGGCTGCGTCCCGCAATCTGTAATCAAGTTTTTTCTTTCCTAGTTTTCTATCCTCAGAGTGTTCTCCCTAGGTATACCTCTGAGCCCATCGTTCAATTATCTAATCTTCCTGTAATCTTTTTGAGAAAATAAAAATTTTTATTTCTCATATTGCATGTTGTTTCTATAATTAAATCCTTCTCTTCTCACCCGCTCCCTCTCATCCCGACGGCTTGTCGCGCTTGAGAGTTTCACTTTATATTTATGCATTAAATTTATTTTGTTGTTATGTTCCGTTAACCATGTGAATTCCGTATTTTATTCCTGCTTCTCATTTATGTTTGTTGTTTAGTCTCTTTCCCCGTCCCCGCTTCCACCCTATATATATATATATATATATATATATATATATATAACATGCAATATGAGAAAATAGAGTTTATTTCCCAAAAGATTAAAGATTACAAGGATAATTGAACGTTGGTCTCAGAGGTATACCTAGGGAGAACACTCTGAGGAAAGAAAACTAGGAAAGAAAAACTTGTTTACAGATTGCGGGACGCAGCCCTTAAATAGATACAACATTTTCCTGTTTCTACAGTTTCGGTGACAAAAATCGGAAAACCTACAGCTACAGTGAACAGTGCTGAACAGTAGTCTGCCGCAGGAAATGCTGATGTCATGCTGATTTTAGCAAAAGGAGCTTTCTCCACTTACCCTTCTGCCTTGCTGTTTAGGATGGTGACCTAGCTGGATTTAGTCATCATCAAGGTTAATGCCGAAACAGTCGTCTTCATTCCTGTAGAAATCGTCCGACGATTCTAAAGAGTCTTCGACGGGCTCCTTAGATTGCTTCTTGGAGGAGGAGCAGGCATCTTCATTCTCCTTTTCCAACAGATTGATGATCATCTTCATGTTTTCCTTGAACTTCTCCTTGGATGTGGAGGATGCCAAGGCTGCTATGACCTGTGATCTCTGGTTGAGGAACTTGCACGCTTCCGGGTCTGCTGCTCTAGTTAGGGTCGGATGCTGTTTGAACCAGAGTGATACTTGTTCGGGATTAGCCCTTGAATGGTCAAACTGGGGCCACCACTTGACAAGAGCTTGCCTGCAAAGCATTGACAGTTGTCCTTTGACTGAAACGTTGTTATAGACATATCGCCATTGGAAGATCCAGGCGAGAGACAGTTTGCTGAAGAAGTGGAGATCTACCGGAAATGGATCACTGTCGGGGTGCTCAAACTTCTTCGTAAAGATTGTGAGACCAGATACTACCTCAGAAGGAAGTATCTCAAGGATTGGTCCATAGAAATTCCACCATTGCAAAAACCACTGGGGAAACTTGTACTGGACATTTTGTTTGAAATAGATGAGCCACGAATGCATAAAGTCTTTATTCTGGAAATTAAAGACATTATACCAGGCAGATTAATAATCCCAGTAAGAAAAACCCATGGGATCATAGTTTTGAGAAAAAATTTTAATTTTATTCAATTCTCCAAATTCTTTTGGTGTCATAACCTTAAGGATTTGCAGAGTTGAATAAGCAATTTGCTCAGAGTCTTTGTTTTTATGATGTTTAATCTGAACTGAGTTGGTGTCTACCAGGATAAACTCATAAAAATGTCTAGTCTTGAGCAAGGAGGCAGGTTTGAAATGGTATTGATTACCCTGAATATCCTTGGGAAAGATTTTCTGGGGGACTTTGGTTGGCTTTGAGTCCCAAAACTCAGGTTCCATCTAAATGACATCCTGATACTTGTTTTTTGGGACATATTGTGTTTGGGATTTAGGCCTTTGGGTCGCCAAAGGTTCAGGCTGTTGAACTATGGCTTTGCCTTTTGGTTGGTGGAGGACTAAGGGGGTCTCTACCATGTTTTTGATTAAGGTTGCCAGACATCTTTACCTTCTTCTTCTTCTTCAGAAGTGATGTCTGTCCATGTTCTAGATGGAAGGCCTTTTGGGAGGTGGGTAAGACCTTGTTCTTGAAGGGCCAAAAGGACTTGGATTGGCATGGCATAGTCTTCTTTTGTTTGAGAGAGAGGTTTAGGCTTATGAGTGGATGGTCCAGAAACGGTTTGGGGTTCAGATTTCTGGGTGGAAGACCCATTAATAGATTGAGGTAGTTTCCGGGTTAATGACCCAGACTGGGTAGATGACCCAGATTTTGATTGTTTGTTGGAGTCTTCTTCTTGTTTGACCGAAGATCCATGCCCTGCATGGGCGATTAAGCCAGCCACAGCTAGCCTTGGTTTGGTGGTGGTTCTGCCTTTTCCTCTTCCTCGTGAGGAGGAAGGTGATTTTTCCGATCTTGGCATGGGACTACTACTGCTGGTTTCTCCCCTGTAAATATTCACGAGTGAGATAATCAGGTAGAGAGTTTAAGGTACCTTTAAGGAATTCTATATCAAAATCAAAGATACTCAAAATAGCTTGCCATCTGGCAAAAATATGTTTTGATGCAAGGTTTTTAACATCCTTTTGTAAAATCTCTTTTGCACACTTACAATCAACACGAACTAAAAACCTTTGATTAAGTAAATCAGATTGAACTTTTGATATGCACAAAACAATTGCTAAAACTTCTTTTTTAAGTGTGGAATAATTCTGCTGTGCAGGATTCCAATGTTTTGAAGTGAATGCAATTATTTGTTCTTTGCCATTGACAGCCTGCTTAAGAATACCACCATAACCAATGTCAGAGGCATCAGTTTCAACAATCTTTTTGGCTGAAGGATTGGGAAGGTAAAGACACGAAAGATTTTTGACCTGAGATTTAATTTGTTTGACCATATCAGTGTGAACATTAGTCCACGGAGGAGGAGTTTTCTTGAGACGGTCATAGAGGGGTTTGGCTAGATTACTTAGCTGAGGAAAGAAATCAGCCACATAATTTAAACAACCAAGAAAACGTTGGAGTTGGGCCTTTTCGATTATTTGATCTGGGAACTTGGATGAAAACTCTATCGCACGATTAATAGGAGTGATTGTGCCCTGATAGATGTTGTGACCAAGAAAGCGAATTTTTGTTTGAAAAAGATTAATTTTAATTTTATATAAAACAAGACCATTTTTCTTGATTACCTGGATAAAAATGTTAATATGTTTGAAATTTTGATCAACAGATTGAGAGAAAACAAGGACATCATCAATATAGACAATGATGAAGGAAGAGTAAGGATTAAAAATGTCATTCATAATTTTCTGGAATTCTGAAGGAGCATTTTTTAATCCAAAAGGCATGACTCTCCACTGATATTGTCCAAAAGGGACCGTAAAAGCCGTTTTATAACAATCCCTTTCACTGATTTGAATTTGCCATCCTTTTTATTCGGAATCGGATAACGGATCCACTGAGTGCTTGATTGAGCGGTTTGTAGTTGATGACCAAACGAGGAGATCCACGCTCAATTTCAGTTGGTTTGTTGACATAAAAAGTAGAACAAGACCAAGGACTCTTGCTTTTTCTGATTAATCCCTTTTGCAGGAGGTCTTGGATTTCCTTTTGGCAATGGATGAGGAGTTCCTGACTCATCTGGATGGGTCTGGCCTTGGTAGGGATTTGTCGATCATTGAAATTCTTTTCATAAGGAAGATCAACGATGTGCTGTTTTCTTTGCCAAAAAGCGTTTGGAAGATCAGCACAGATAGAGTTTTGGATTTGGTTGGACAAGGACTGGATACGATGCTGGATGACGGCTTGATTAAGCAAATCATCAATTTTCTTATAAGAAATTTCTTCTTTAAGATAATTAATTTGGTTTTGCTTAAAAAAGATTGGATTCAAGTTTCTAACAATAGGATCTTTTAAAAACTTGAAAGTAATGGATTTATTCAGATAAGTTGTAGAAATACCTTTATCTGAAATGGTTATACGGAAGATAGATTTGATAAAAGGTGTTCCCAAAATAACCGAATTTTTAAGATTTTTGACTAAAAGAAAAGAGGTTTTAACTTTAAAATCATCCTTTTCTATGAAAGCGTCAGAAAGTTTGAAATTAACGCGAAGCTTAGATCCACTAGCAGTACTAAGTCGCTCAGAAGTTTTTTCAAAATATTTTGTTGGAATTAATCCTTCCTGAATGCAGTTTGAATCTGCGCCTGTATCAAACAGAGCTTCAGTTTCAAGGATAAAGGTTCCAACAATAATCTTGACCTTGATATAAAATTTTTGAATTGTTAACTGGTTTATTAATTCAAAAATCTTGGGAGGAATGTCAGGACTAACTGGATCATCGGGAGAATCACTATCAGAAGGTTGGTTATTCTGAACAGGTTCTTCCTCATCAGTTGGATCACCATATTGTAGAACACTCAAAATATTCTGATGAACACTTTGTTGTTCCTTAAATAGGCGAATCTCAGCTTTCAGTTGATTAACTTCATGTTGAAGGTCCTGGAGGGTTACTGGTTTAACAATACTTTTATCAAACTTCTTAAGAGTTTCTTTAAGATTAAACTTATTATTGATTAATAAATTATTAGTTTTAGAAGATGAAGAAGATGGTTCATCCAAAGATTTTTTAAGTTTAAACAAAAGATTTTTCTTTTCTTCGGGATCAGAAACAGAATTAATCACCTCAAAAAGAAGATCTTGCTCCCGGGTAAGGACATTGACCTGGGAAGAAGAAGGACAGTCTTCATCAGTCGAAGATAAATCATCCTCTTGAATTTGATTCAGATTTTCTGAAGAGTGACCTTCAGAAGTATCCTTATCAGATTCTTCAGAGGAGGAGGATTCTACTAAGAGCTGATTAATCTATTCTTCAACAAAGGGTTCAAGATTAAGGTTCCTAAGCTTCCTCTTAAGCCTACAATACTGACTCTTATGGCCGGGTTTGCCACAAGTCCAATAGACTATAGGTTTTTTAGGAATGTTGACCTTATCAAAGGGAGGTTTAGTCTGGAATTCTCTCCTAAGCTTTCTAGGTGGGGTACCAGACTTATGGCGATAATAAACAGATTTTCTTGATTTCTGTTTATCAGGATTATGGGTATGCTTCCTAGGCTTCCTGGGTTTGGAGCAAGGGAGGCCAAACTGTTCACAGAAATTTCCCAAATCTCTGCGGTTTTGAGCCTTTTCTTTGGCAAGCTGATGCTGAATCTTATCATCTTGACAAATCTTCAAGGCTACCTTCTGGATGTAAGCAATAAGCTGACCATAACTTAACTGCTTGTAAGGAATCTCATTGTTAGGATGCTAACTACGGATCTTATCCCTAACCTTATCCCCTAAAGACTTAGGAAGACCAGCAAGAAATTTTTCTTTCCAGAAAGATTCTTGGCTGTCTTCACAGGTAAAGACTCTAGTAAGGAAGGTATCCTTATACCATCTAAAGTCAGCTAAGGTCTTACACCTAAGATTAGAAAGGAGTTCGGCAGATCTATTTTTCCAAAGGCTAGAATCACCTATGAAATGCTGAACTATGGTGAAGATTAGCTGGTTGACTGAGTCAGGGATTGGCTTACCATCTTGGGTCAAGACTGTGCCATCATTTTCCATTTTGACAGCATTCTGGATGGTAATCTTGTGTTCCTCAGAAAGGTAGTTATCCCACCAGCCTTTTAGTTGTCCAGTAAATCCGGAAACTAAAATATTTACAATAACTGCTTCCGTGCAGTTAAGGGATGTATCATAGGCTGTAGTAACCATGGTCATCTGCTGGAGGAGGTTGAGGATCTGGTACTCAGTTTTGCCATCTATGTTCCATTCATAGACATGGTTGGCATTAAAGGATTTGGAGTTTTCCCTTTCCTCTAAGAGAAGATGAGGAGCGGTTGCTCTATGGTAATACAGCTTAGAAGGTTGCTTCCAGTTGGGCCGATTCCTAATAGGGTTTATACGGACAGATCTATCTAAGTCAGAGTTTCCGTTTTCAGACTCAACTTGGCTAAGGACATTGATTTCCTTATCTTTGTCCTTTTGGGCTTCATGCCTAGATCTGGCTCTAGTAAGGGTTGGCCTAGAATGGGCTTCTTGGGATGTCTGAGGAGTATCTTGAATGGTAATGGATGTCAATCCTTCAAGCTTGTCCTTTGGTTCTTCAGGTGGTTGATTAAAAGCTCGGAGTTTGGCAAACTCTTTCCTAAGCTTATCAGTATTCTAAAAGGTTTGAAGATAGGGGTTTGGATGGTTTTAGGAGTAGAGGTACTTGCTTCTAGACTATGACTAGGTTTTTCTCCTAATTTTTCTCCTATGGACTGGAGGTATCTGTTGGTATAATTAGATTTCTCCATAAGATTCTTGATATCCTTGGGAGTTATGGGTTCAGATTCATCCCTAGACTTAAAGGGTGAGGCATAAATGTGACCATGCTTTTCATTCCTGACGTTAGGAAGTATGAACTTGGTCGACGGAGGGAACTCAGATCTAACTATCTGGCCATCCTTAAGGTCATACTTAGTGATAACACTAATGGTGTTTGGCTCTAAGAAAGAATAATCGATCTTATGGTAAGCTGCATAAGACTTAAACCAATCAAAGAAGAAGATTTGAGACTCAACAAGATTAAGAAAGGAATAATATTCTTCCCTAATCTGATCTTTACTATCATCCCTATAATGACTAAGAAACCACTCTCTTTGAGGAGTCATTTCCTCAAAGTCGAAATCTAGCTTAAGGGCTTTATAATCTATGCAGGTCTTATTAATCATGGATAACTTCATAATCTTGCATAGATGAGAAGGTTGGAGAAGGAATAGACCTAGACTCTTCCTCGTTGGTTTCCTGTTGATAAACAGGTTGAGGAATGGACGACGAGGTTTCTACTCCCTAAAGCTTGATTCTACTACTGGTACTAGGAGCAGCAGAACAGGATTTCCTAGAAAAGACAGATCCAAACATCTCAGATCTAGAATCTCTAGTAAAGGATGATCTAGCAGTATTGAAGGAGTTCGACCTATTGAAGGTGATCTCTACCCTTCCGGAGTCAAATTGTTTGATGGACTCAAAGCTAGGTGTGGTTTGAGGTTTGCAGGGGCTACCTTATCCATGGCCCAAGTCTGAGGGAAATTAATATCTTCCCACTTGATGACTTTCGGAATCACAACCTTAGCTTTGGTTGTGTCTGTGAGAAACAAAGTAGTTTCTCCAGTCTTCCTAGGTTTGAGGACTCTAGACATACACGAGTTCATTACCTTGTATTGAACCCGATAGATGATATTAACTGGGATGGATCCAACCTTCATATCAAGACCATAAAGCTGGACATCTAAGGTTAGAACATCTAAGATGTTGGCATCTTCAAGGCTGATAGTCCTATCAGGATAACAATTGAAGTAGATTGGACCATTACTAAGGTTGGTTTCTACGGTGCCTAGAATGGAATCGGTAAACTGATTGTGACGAGAGTCTCGAAGGCACAAAAGAATTGAGGTGTTTAATCCTTCTATCCCTAAAGGTTTAGCTACAACTTGAACACATCCAATATGCAAAAAACTATATTTTTGTTTGTGAAGTTTTAAAGATCCGTTTGAAAGAAGTTTTATTTCATCAAAATCAGATTTAAGACGTATATTAGTCTCAACAGTCCGAATAATGAAATCAGATTTACGGAAATAATTTCCTTCAGGTTTATAAAGTTCATTTTCTGGAATCCTGGGGATCTTCCAGTCATCCAAATCTTGATTAATATCTTCAAAAGAAACTTCCTCTTTGAAAATATTACGGTTTGATTTGATTAAAGCATTTTCTGCTTGGGAAGGATTGAAAGAAGAAGATGAGGGTTGGGAAGATTTGAACGAAAAACGAGAGGAAAAGGAGCGAAAGAGAGACATGAGAATATCATAAAATAAATCCCCTGATATCATTGCCATCCTTTGGTTCTGTAAAAATATTAAGATAGATCCAAGTTGAAAATTACACTCTGAGCTATATTCCAGACTCTTTTTTTTTTTTTTTACTGTTTATCTTTCAACTATAGCCAATGAATTCTCAGACAAAAGTTCAGATCTCATATTACAATATCTTGTAGGATTTACTGCCCTAAACCCAGCGGGACTTACTACCCAGCAATACCAGATCTAAACTTTCTCCGCTTATCATGCTAACCAGTCAAAAGATAAAAGTACTTTAATTCATTTAAGAAAACATAATACAAATAAACAGAAAGAATATACAGGCGTCTGGATAATAACTCAGATAAGTAAAAGACAACTCAGATCTAGCCATATATTCCTACTTCCCCATCAGGCTCTGATACCATATGGGGTGGAAGCGGGGACGGAGAAAGAGGCTAAACAACAAACAACATAAATGAGAAGCAGGAATAGAATACGGAATTCACATGGCTATCAAAACATAATACAACAAAATAAATTTAATGCATAAATTTATTATTATACTCTCAAGCGCGGCAAGCCGTCGGGATGAGAGGGAGTGGATGAGAAGAAAAAGATTTAATTACAAAAACAAAACATGCAATATGAGAAAATAGAGTTTATTTCCCAAAAGATTAAAGATTACAAGGATAATTGAATGTTGGTCTCAGAGGTATACCTAGGGAGAACACTCTCTCTATATATATATATAATTTCTAAGATGGTTTATATGATATCCCCCTCCATATAACACGCTCTATTAGCTAACGCATCAGCACACTTATTTGGCTCGCGATAAGTACAAGAAACCATTACTCTCCAAAAAAATAAAAGTTTTATTTTCATATATCGGGAGTATAAAATTTTATGATATCAACCGTTAAAAGCTACTATAAATATAACTTACAAAATTGTTATTCAACAATCATACTGTACAAACAGTTTATAATTCAATAATAGTATAAAAAATTTAAACTATCAATTTAAATTAAATTAAATTCCAAAAATAAAAGGCAGTGACTGAAGAGCGCATATTTTTACTGTCCATCAATTAAAAATGCTTTTAAACTACAAAACTTAATAAATTTTAAATATATAATAGAACAATGCATAATTAAATGAGTATAAAATATTTAAACTATCAATATATCCAATTAAATTCTCTATGATATAAAAATTGTCACCACTTGATTTTATAACACTATCTTTTTTTACAGATTTTGTAACGTTATCAATCTTTCCAAAAGCCCAATTTTTATATGGTTAATTTTTTTCCTATAAAAATCATAGATAAGTACTACAGATTTACAATAATTCATGCATCTTATTCAACCAATTAAGTTAAACCCTCTCATGCATGAAAAGTTCACTACAACATTCAAAAATCATACTCTATGTGGACAATTATATTTTGTGTTTTCATTTAAACTAGAGTAAATTATCCTAATTTTTCTTGTGTTTAAGACATATTATACTCACACTCAGAGTTTTAAAACCCGTACTGACCTAACCAGTCAAACTGTGACCCGGTGGTTAGATTAGGTCGAGTCATAAGTTGGATCGACTACATTATGAACCCGGAGCGACCCGGATTGACCCGGTCAAGTTTGCGGTCGAACCGGTGACCCGTTGACCTGGACCAGATCACTTATCTTTTTTTCATTTTTTTATTTTAGTTTTTTGTGATTTTGAGTTAAATCGATCTTTTCATTCATTGTTGATTTTTTGTGGCCACAATTGTATTTTTTGTTGAGTTAAATTAATTTAGAAGTGGTCACAATTGTGGTTGAGTTGCAGGAGAAATTGTAATCCTGAATCAATTTTTAAAACTGTGGTTTGAAACTTTTGATTATTTTTTATATTTTATAATATATATTTATGTGATATTGTTATGTTTCATTTTAGTGTGAATATTGATATATAATGTCATTGATACTTTTGATGTTAATTGTTAGAGATGATAGTCATTTTTTAACTTATGTTCTTTATATTTTTGTGTTTTTAAGACTTTTGAATTTCAATGCACCATAAGAAAGATTTTAAAATAAGTATAATTTTTTTTATTACATATCGGGACATGCGGGTTAATTAGTAATCCAATTATTCGACCACTGACCTAATGACCCAATATCGTAACTGGGTCGATTTTTAAAACTATGATCGCACTGCTTTATTTTACTGCTACATAAAGCTATCCTAATTTTTATCATTATGTCACATTAACACCCCATATATAGTAATTATGTTAACTTGAAGTGGTCATGTGCTTTTACACATGCATGTTTAATGAAATATGTGGACCAAAATACCATTGTCTTCTTCATTTCTATTGATCAAAAAAACTAATAACAAAATGAGTAACCAACCACAATTAGATCCATACACAGACACTCCCCCATCTTCCTAGAAACCTCCATCGCCTCCTTTAAAACCTTCCTTCCCGGCTTGCCCACAATACCCATTGATATGCTGCTAGCATACAATAGTTTTTAGGTTAAATTGATCAATAATTCAATCACATTAATAAATGCTAATATAAGTGACCGCTTTTATTATTTTATCTTTATTACTTATTCTTTGAATTTTTATAACAGGAAACCAAATAAAGAAGATTTGAAATAAAGATATCACAAAGATAAAAGATAAGAGAAGATTTTCACACCCTAATTATAAATAGGGACTTAGGAGGCCAAAAGAAAAAAAAAACACAGAGGCAGAAACAAGAAAAGGAGACATTGAAGGAGATCAAGAACAGAGGAAGATCAAGAAGAAAGCCAAGATTGAGGGGTTTGATCACTCTTCATTCTTTGTATTCTTTCTCATCTACCTTATCATTATTGTATTAAGCTAGACATAATCATGTCGGGCTAATTCCTCTGTGATTATGGTGGAGCCATAAGCCAATGTGAACTCTTGCGTGGATTGAATTGATATTAATGAAGTTTATTATAATTGTTTCACTATATCTTGTTCATTAACTCTGGTTGTCATTGATAGACTTGATCAATCTATTAGGGGTTCTAAGGGCTAGAATTCACAATAGAGATATTGGGGTTTTAGTTTCTGAAAGCGGTAAAGAACTAGATTTGCCAACTCAAAGCTTAATCTAAAAAGGTATTACTAAGGGATTAGAATTCTTGATTAGGTTAAAGGGTTAAATGACTGAGGAATCAGGATTTAACTAATTAAGTAAGGCATATCCTTTGAACAATTATATTAAGTGAAATTAATTATCCATTCAATTACATAAGTAGGGAGTAGAGGTTATTGTGCTTTAACCACAATTCTTCCTCATTACTGCATAATCCTTAATTCATATTTTGTTTGCAATTCTTAATTTTAATTCAGTTTTATTATAATTTCTAAATCCAAATCACAATCATATTTTCTCAATTATATTATTTCTTCCAATTTAAAGATAATAATTACAATAAAAATTAGTGCATCAATCCTCGTGGAGACGATAGTCTATTTATCACTTTATTACTTGTACGATCGGTACACTTGTCGAGTTCGCAACAAGTTTTTGGCGTCGTTGCCGGGGATTGAATACGCCAATTTAATTGTAATTTTTATTCTTTAATATTGGAATTTTGTTTTTACGGATATGCTTTCTGAGTTTATGCGAGGTACAACTGATCCTATAACTCTACAGTACGATCCTGAAATCGAAAAGACTGCAAAGAGGAACAGGAAGTTAGCTAAGCAAAAGCAGAAAACAGAAAACTCTAGTTCACAACCCAAAGTAGAACTAGAGATGGGTGAAAGAAACAATAACTAGCCACGCCCAAAAGATGAATTAATGGAGGATATCCTTGCTCCATTATTCACGAGACCCAATTCTAGCATCGTCAGACCACCAATAGAGGCGAACCACTTTGATATTCATCCATCATTAATTACTTTGGTGGAGAGAAGCCAGTTTGGTGGTGAAGATGACGAAGATCCCCATGATTTCGTGGACAGATTCTTGCAAATTTGTGATACCATAAGACACCAGGGGGTAAGTGATGGTGCAATTAGACTGAGATTGTTTTCTTTTGCAATTAAAGGATGAGCTCTCAGATGGTTAGACAGACAGATTCTTAACAGCATCACCACATGGGACGAGCTGACTGCCAAGTTCTTTGCTCAACATTTTTCTATGGAAAAATATAATAAATTGGTGAATGAAATTGCTAATTTTACTCAACATAGTAGAGAAACGTTGTGTGCGGCCTGGAATAGATTTCAGGAGTTAATCAGAAAGTGTCCTCAGTATGATATGCCAGTTGGGAAGAAGATGAGGATTTTCTTCAATGGGATGACTCCTGAATCTAGAATAATTGTCAATGTTGCAGCGGGAGGTTCAATTAGATCTAAAATTATGAGTTGATTGACTCCTTGGCAACAAATGAGAATGAGAGCACTGCAATTTAGCCGAAACGAGAGGTTATTCAATTGGGGAGTAGCGATGCTATGCTATCTGAACAGAAGCTCTTGTCACAACAACTTGCGAAGCTTAATGAGAGAATTGACAAGCTTCAAATTTCTGCAGTTCAAGCCGCACCATGTCGGGCCTTGTATTCAGTTGTGAATATTGTCAAGAGGAACATCAAATAAATGAGTGTCCCACATTGATAGGAGCTGACCCAATTCAGGTAAATGGCGTGTGGTATGACCAAAGACCCCAGCAAAACTTCCAGAGAAATCAAAATTTTGCTATGGGTAATAATTATCAAGAGCAGGATTCAGGGAGGAGGTTTAGATTACAAGTCTAATCATTATCTACAACCTCCATCTATTCCACCTAAAGAGCCATCTGAATTGGAAAAGGCCATGCTGCAGCTAACAAGGACTAGCAATGATCATATCCAAGCCACCAATGCATTCATCAATGAGACTAGAGCTCATCATAGAAATCAAGATGCTTCTATCCAAAATTTGGAGAATCAGATTGGTCAGTTATCAAAGTAGCTTGCTGAAAGACCTGAAGGGCAGTTCCCTAGTGACACCATAGTAAATACAAGGGAGCATGTCAATGCAATCACTACAAGGAGTGGAGTTGTGATAATACCTCAAGAGAAACCTATAGTGGTGCAGAAAAATGCTGAAGAGGAAGCCACTAAAATTGTTGAGCCAGAAGAAGTAGTGAAAACACTTCCAAGCAAGGAAGAGGAAAAGAAGCAACCTTCTGCAGCTCCTAAGAAACTAATGGATTTCTCTCGTTTTGAAAAACCACCTTATCCTATGAAGCTCAAGCAACAAATCACTACAAGGAGTGAAGTTGTAGTCACACCTCAAGAGAAATCCAAAGTAGTGCAGAAAAAGGATGAAGAAAAAACCACTAAAAATACTGAGCAAGAGGTAGCAGTGGAGACACATACAAGCAAAGAAAAGGAGCCAGCTGTTGCAAATTCCAAAAAAGCCATGGATTTTTCTCGCTTTGAGAAACCACCATACCCAATGAAGATTAAGCAGCAGGTTCAAAAGCAACAATATGTCAGGTTTTTAGATGTTTTTCGTAAATTGCAAATTAATATTCCTTTTGCTGAAGCTCTTGCTAATATGCCTCATTATGCTAATTTTATGAAAGATTTATTGTCTAGAAAGCATAAGTTGCAGGAATGTGAAACAATCACACTTACTGAAGAATGCAGTGCAATCATTCAGAGGAGAAAGCTTCAACCAAAGCTTTGGGACCCAGGCAGTTTCAACATTCTGATAGCAATTGGTAATGTTAATGTGGGAAGAGCATTGTGTGACCTTGGGGCTAGCATTAATCTTATGCCCTTATCTTTATGCAAGTCGCTGGGAATTTCTGAACTCAAACCTACTAAAGTTTCTCCCCAATTAACTGATCGTTCCTTGTGGAAGCCTACTGGAGTAGTTGAAGATGTTCTTGTCAAAGCAGATAAGTTTATCTTCCCAGCTGATTTTATAGTTCTAGACATGGATGGTGAGAGTGAAGTACCTCTCCTTTTGGGTAGATCATTTTTAGCCACCGCTAGAGCTTTGATTGACGTTGAAAAAGGGAAGTTAGAACTTAGAATTGATGATGAATCTGTTACATTTAATGTCTTTGATGTAATGAAAAATTCATCTGACAAAAATGATTGTTTTAGAGTAGATGTTTTGGATACTGTACTTCATGCAGATAATACTGATGATCAAAAACTAGACGAGGAACTTGAAGCCTTAGACATAGGGACATTCACGCACAAACTTGCACAGACTTGCACAGACACTTTGCAAGAAGAGGTTGAGGTAAGTATGGAAGTGCTGGAAAAGAAAAAATCAGATACAATAATTGAAGCACCGAAATTAAAGCTAAAAGAGGCGATACAAGCCCGAGAGATGAAGAGGATCCTAGAGAAAATAGTGGGAAATTCTAGGAAAGATTGGGCAAGGAAGCTTGCTGATGCACGCTAGGCATATAGGACAACCTTCAAGACTTCAGTAGGTATGCCACCATTCCAAATGGTGTATGGTAAGTCCTATCATCTTCCTGTTAAATTAGAGCATAAGGCTATGTGGGCCACTAAATTTTTGAATTTTGAACTCTCTAAGGCTAATGATAAAAGATTGTTGCAATTAAATGAGCTTGATGAGTTCAAATTACCAGCTTCTAAGAATGTTAGGATTTACAAGGAAAAGACCAAAATATGGCATGATAAAAAGATCCATCCAATTAAAATGGGACAGCAGGTATTACTGTACAATTCTGATTGAGAGGCTATTTCCAAGTAAACTCAAATCTAGTTGGTCTTGTCCGTTAATGGTAAAGAATGTGTTTCCCTATGGAACTGTTGAGATTTCCCCTCTAGATGCTAGAGACCCTTTGAGCTTAATGGGTGTAGGTTAAAATTATATTATGGAGGGAAAATGGATAGGAACATTGTTTGCATACCACTAAGTTCACCTGAAACTTGAAGGTCTAGTGTCAAGCTAAGTGACGTTAAACAAGTGCTACTTGGAAGGCAATCCAAGATTTTTAGGTTTATTATTGATTTTCTTTTATATTAGTTAGTTTATTTAATTTTATTACTTTAGTTATTTTATTTTAGTTAATTTGTTTTAGTTTATGTTATTTGATTGTCTTTACTTCTAGTTTGTTTAAATTTATTATATTTTAATTCTGTTTAGATTGATGTTCAATGTTTGTGATGGTGATTCTTCAAATAAGGCACACATGTGTGAATGTTATATTAGCGCATAACTCTCTTTTATGTTATTGCTGAGGACAGCAATTTTCTAAATCTGGGAATGGGCGCATACGCATTATTTAAAGAATTACATTCAAAGAGACAAAGGATGTCTAACAGAAATTTTGATTTTACAATTTAATTGTTAGGTTCATTAAGGTTTAAATGTTAGTAATTGTTTTAAATAAAATGTCTAGGAGTATATCTTATTCATCTCAGATTTAGAGTTGATAAATCAGTAGTCAAATTGAATTTTGTTTTTGGAAGCATGTATGAAATAAGTATAGCATAAAATTACATAGGACATGATTCGAATTATGCTAGTTTTTGTGGTTGAAGAACATTGTGAAAAAGAATAGGATACTTGATAGGAAATCAAAAGAATTCAACTTGATACCATAGCTTGTGAGGATTGAGCCTATACAGAAAATTTTCTTGTTAGAGTGACCTCATTATGAATAATACTCTAGAACTTGCTTTGTTTCTCTACAATACTTGCATAGTTGATATTATAAAGGTATTTTATTCTTTTAGCCATGGCCAAATTAGCCTACCTGAAAAATTTTCCATTGTTAACCCTTTTGAGCTTGAGACTTTTCTATTCAATCACCTGATGAATTGTTTAAACCATGCCTGTTGACTTACCTTACTTGAGATTGGAATGTTTGGTTGATTGAAACGAAGAAGAAAGAGATCAAGGTGAACTCCAGTAAAAGTCAAATGATAGAAGGAAAGAAAAGAATTGTCTACAAATAAGTTCAAAAAAGGAAAGGAAAAGAAAGAAATGCAAAAGAAAAAGGAAGAAAAGAAGGGAAAGGAATGAAAAATTATGAATAAAAATAAGTAGTGGAGCAAAAAAAAAATCCAAGAGAAATTTGAATTTAAAAGAATATTAGTATTTCAATCTCAATAATTGTTCCGCTACTTTCCAAATATTCCTACCCTTAAACAAGCTATTTTCCAAATAATTATTCAGCTACTTTCCAAATATTCCTACCCCTCAATAATTAATTTCACTATGGGATTAGAATTCTTGATTAGGTTAAAGGGTTAAATGACCGAGGAATCAGGATTTAACTAATTAAGTAAGGCATATCCTTTGAGCAATTATATTAGATGAAATTAATTATTCATTCAATTACATAAGTAGGGAGCAGAGGTTATTGTGCTTTAACCATAATTCTTCCTCATTACTGCATAATCCTTAATTCATATTTTGTTTGCAATTCTTAATTTTAATTCAGTTTTATTATAATTCTAAATCCAAATCACAATCATATTTTCTCAATTATATTATTTCTTCCAATTTAAAGATAATAATTACAATAAAAATTAGTGTCCCAATCCTCGTGGAGACGATACTCTATTTATCACTTTATTACTTGTACGATCGGTACACTCATCTTCCTAAAATTTGATTGCACCACATTATGCACACCCGCTGGAGGAAGAACGAAACAAGAGAAGAACAATTAATTCATTCACGGCAAAAGAACCAAAATAATATTTTTTTATTAAGTATTTACAAACAAGGGGTTGTTTGCATAATATTTACAGAAATGGGGCAGTGTAACATGCCTAATCCAGGCATGTTACAGCTGTCCCATTTTCTATAAATATGCCCCCCCCCCCCCCACCTCACCATTTCCTTCATATGTTGCCTTGCAGTCTTCTGTGTCTTTGCTAAACTGCCTACCATTCTAGTGTATTTTCGTTTTTTTTCAGAGATTTTTGAAGTTGTTTTGAGTGACGAGAAGGATGAGTTCAAGTGGTGATTCTGTTCGCGTTATCTTATATTATAATGGAAGAAAATATCAAGGCCAACAGGGTGTCATTTTTGAAGGGGAAACACGAGCAACCTCTGTGAGGCGTACCTCAACACTTAGTGAATTACATGAGAAGATACGGCAAAAATTACGTCTAAATAGCAACCAGTCTATCACTTTACTGACGAGAAGATTATGGCAACAGGAGAAGTTCATGGGGTTTCAAATAATGGATGATGAAGACGTGGAGTTGGTACTGGATGAATTTTGCAACCAGGGAAGGAAAGATTTTTTGGAGTTGTACGTGGATATTACACAAGTTGAGGATGTTGTTTTACCCATCCAGGCAGTTCCACATCATACATCATCATATGCTACTGGAGGGGCATCGTATGCTGCTGGAGGGGCATCATTTGTTGGCAGAGAGGTAAACGTGTCTGAGGAGGATTCATATGACCCAACTTGGGTCATGGATGACGATGAAGAGGATGACGATGAAGAGGATGACGATGATGAAAATATCGCAATGGAAGATCGACTTCTTGAGGAGGATGCTAGTGCATCGGATGAGGATGAGGATGTTGGTGTGCATAAGGAAGATGTTAATGTCGGGCCATCATGTACAGGGTGGTTCTAGTCAACCAGAACAAGGTAAATTAGCTGAGGATGTGAATTAGAATGCTTTGTCATTTAATTTGTTTTATATTGTTTATTAATATGTTTTTGAATGTGCATTAAATGATGTTATTTTGTTAGTTAAGTTTGTTGACTAAATGAATTAGGATGGTAGAATTTTGTTTTGTATAGTAAATTGTTTAGGTGTATGTTGTTTAACCGGAAGTGTTTATGCTTTATTGTTTGGGTTAAATAGTTAGGGGTTCGGATTTAGGATTGATAGTACAGGGTTACGGAGGGTTTGGTTGGGGTTTAGGGCTTTGTGTTGAGGTTTAGGGTTTGGGTATTCTGGTGAGGGGTTAGGGTTGTGTCGAAAGTCGTACATGGTGTTTAGGGTTTGGATGGTTTGGTTGGGGTTTAGGGCTTTGTGGTTAGTTTAGGGTTTGGTTGGGTTTAGGGATTGGTTAGGGTTTAGGGTTTGGCTAGGGTTTAGGGTTTAATGTATAGGGTTTAGGGTTTAGGGTTTAAGTTGATTTCTTTTAAGTTACTTTTTAGCTGGATACTTATAAACGTTAAGTGATTCATTTTTTGGTAAGAATTTGTGTTGGTAGTGCTTTTTAGTTGATATCGTTAATTAAAATGACGTTGAATGTGCAGCTGCTGGGGCGATTCCTTTCTGGCAAAGAATTCCTCATTATACATATATTGATTGGAGTTATCCATCCGAACAAGACTCTTTTAGTGGTTCTGGTTCTGGTTCGGGTTCAGGATCAGTGCAGGGTCCGTGGCAATTAGGGGATGATTTGTTTGTTAAACAAGAATTTGACTCGAAAAAGGAAGCACAAATAGTAGTGAAGCATAACTTGATGAAGGAGCATCAAGAAGCAACTGTGATTGAGAGCAAGCCTGACAGGTTTTCCATGAAGTGTGTTGCACATACTGATGGTTGCCCTTGGAGGGTTAGGGTTATTAAACCAATTTTTCGTGAGAAGTGGATTGTTTCAAAATGGGGTGAAAAACACAATTGCTTGAATGATCATATTTCACAGGGTCACAAACAGCTTGATTCTGACGTAATTGCTGCACTGGTTGTTGGTATGTTTTAATTCACTGTGATGCATTTCGAAAACATTTGTTTTCAAAGCATGTTGTTGATGTGATTGTTACTTTTGTTTTATGTTAGGAATGATTAAGGAGGAACCATCAGTGTCAATCTCATTGGTTCAGGAGAGGATTACCAACACATATGGATTTAAAGTTTCTTATCGAAAGGCCAGGTATGCGAAGCAGAAAGCAATGGCAATGGTTTATGGGGACTGGGTAGAATCTTATGCATTCTTGCCCAGGTGGTGTAACTACATGCTTCGTTTTGCCCCAGGTTCTTATATTGATATTCATACGAATGATTACTTCGCTGCAAATCGACTGATACGGGCAAAGCGCGTGTTTCATCACATTTTTTGGACTTTTGGATAGTGTTCGAGGCATTTAACTATTGCAAACCCATCATTCAAGTTGATGGGACTCATTTATATGGTAAATATAAAGGAAAATTGTTGGTTGCCACAACTCAGGATGGCAATAATGAATGTGTGCCTTTGGCATTTGCCATTGTTGAGGGGGAGACGCTGGAAGCTTGGAATTACTTCCTTTCTAACATTCGCTTCCACGTTACTCACATGCAAAATATATGCCTCATTTCAGATCGCCACCGGAGCATTATATCTGTTGTTCAAAGTCATCCTGGTTGGCAACCACCTTTTGCGCATCATGTGTTTTGCGTGCGTCACATTGTCAGTAATTTTAATCAAAGATTCAAGGATGCAAGACTGAAGAAGGCCCTCATGAATTTAGGTGACTGAAAACGTTGATATTTATCATACTTTTGGTTTAGAAAAATTTGTAAAAGAGAATTATGTTGATGTATTTTTTTATGTTGCAGGTTATACACCCTCTATGGTCGAGTTTGACATCGCATTTGCGCGATTTCGTGAGACCAATCCTGAGGTTGCGGAATGGATCGATTTCATCCCCAAAGAGAATGGACACGTGCATATGATGTAGAGAGGAGAAGATACGGCCACATGACAAAAAACTTGGCTGAATCAGTGAACAGAGTGTTGAAGGGAGCCAGGAACATGCCTATCACAACTCTTGTGAAACACACGTACACCCGACTAGTTCAGTATTTTGTAGACAGAGGTGAGGCGGCTGCCGACCTGCTTCAGCATTCACAACGATATTGCAAAAATGTGGTTGAAGCAATGAGATGTAATCAGTCCCTGGCTTCAGGGCACCATGTATGAAGATATAACGTTGCTCGAACGTTATTTCAGGTGGATGATAGGTGCGACAAGTCATATTCAGTGTCCCTTGCTGATCGGGTTTGTCAGTGTGGGAAATTCAAGGCATTCAAATACCCATGCAGTCATGCCGCAGCTGCTGCTTTACATGTGCGCCAAAATCCTTTTCAGTATGTGGTTGACGTCTTCCTTGTAAGTACGTTGGTGCAGGCATATTCAATGCCATGGCAGCCAATAGGTAATGAACGGGCCATTCCACCGGGTGAAGGTCCAGTCATCATACCTGACACATCAATGTTGCGTGCCAAAGGTCGTCCAAGGTCTACTAGAATACGTAACGAGATGGATGAAGTGGAAATATCCTAGAGACGTATGAGGTGTGGCATTTGTAAGCAAGTTGGGCACAATCGGAGAGTTTGTCCTAGTCGTGGGGGGACTTCATGATTTTCTGAGTGGTTGTATGTTTTTTTTTATTAATTGTATGTTAATGTACAACGTTATTCGATATGTTATATTAGTTTTGTATTAACTTTTTGTTCATAACGTTTTAATACTAATCATGTTTGATTTTTTGGTTGTATGATAATGTATGCATTTGATGTAACAATATGTTCAATACACGCTGTCAAACAATGTCTGACATGATACGCACAACTTCGGCGTCATTTAACACGCCCAAGTTGGGCATGACAAAACACGCCTAACAAATAGGTCGTCATTCAACACGCCCAACTTGGGCGTGACTGAACATGCCTAACAAATACCCCGTCTTTGCACACGCCCAAGTTGGGCGCCATTGAGCCCTATATAACTCACATGGTCGGCACTTAAAATTCAATGTGCATACAATGGCATTCTTAGGAGAAACCAGTAGTCAGAACATTGGTAATTCAAAATTAGCATTCATTTATCCGAATGAATCAACAAAGCACGACGAAACAAGGGTTTCTTTCCAATGTGCAACTCCAATTCCAATGCGAGTTCCTGATGACTGTTCATTTCAAACCCTGAAGAGTAGGATGCAGCACATCCTTCTTCTTACTGATGACCATTTTGTTGATAACATCTATTATCGACAATCATCCTTACATGCAGGTCAGCACTATTTTTTTACTTCTGTGGCACTCACAAATGATGATGATGTTTGCAGAATGTTAAGGTGCAGTGACAATATGTCAAGTGCTGGCTCAATTGAAATTTTATGTGCCATCAACAGAACACCCGATGGTATACTCAACCTACTTCAGTCCACCATCGTCCCCACACATGATGCAATGCTATATTACAACGGAAGTTGGAACATACCACGAAGAGCCGGTTTTGCAGGTTATGTCTTTACTGGAACAAACCCAATACGATTTCAAATTCCTTCTGGATGCACCATGGAAAGACTGAAGGCTGTCATCAAGGAAGTTGCGCCGGTTGGATTTCCCCCTGATGGGATTCACATGTCACAAGTGGTGAGAAAATTGTTTTTTCGACATCCAGGCCATGCACAATATTCAAACAGCACAATCGAATATCACATAAAAGAGTTGACAAGTGACGAAGACGTGTTGAAGATCATAGCAGAATCGAACTACTGGAAACGTTTTTGTCCAATTGAAATTTTAGCTATTTTTTGCAAACATGACATCCAGATGGAATGAGAAATGTGCGCTGAATATGTTGTTTTACATTATCGTTCTTATTACAAATGAACGTTCTGTTTTGTTTTTTACTTCAAACCTATGAGTTTATTGTTCTTTGCATAAAAAAATGGGATTCACATGAATTCGTGCATTTCACAGCAATTATAAGCTAAATAATACTTAGACTGAGCATCATTTAAAAAAAAAATAGCACAAACAAATGTAACCTACATAATAGTTACACTACACATCATTAAAATAAATGGTACAAACGAATGGTACAAGCAACCGACTAAAACTAAGACGGTGGTGGCCACGTCACATGACCCGCTTATCGATCAGGTTGCCTCCGTCTTCGAGGTCGCTGAGAACTGCCTGCCTCGGCTGGGTCTGCCTGAGAGGGGCCTGCCACATATGATGGGACATATGGAGGTGGACATGGAGTGCCCTGGTTTGCATATAATGGCATAGGATGCTCAGCAAATTCGGGCACATATGGTGCATCTGTTGCCCAACCCCCACAACCTGTTGTGGTCGTATCAAAATCCATGAGCATCTGCTCGACGTTGGTATGTGTCCAATCAGCGGGAACATTCCTAAAGCCAACATCCACATATTGGCCCTGCGTCTGTGCGTTCGCCGGTGGAGGCACATCCGCGTAATAGTAGGACCCAGTATGCTCAGTAGGATCATGATAAAAGACCTGGCTCCCATATGTCGATGACATAATTGAAGGCCTATAACAACCCGGGGCGACAGGCCCGGGACCAACGTCGACGCTCTAGACCACGTCCCTCTCTTCTGCGACGACCAACTTGAAGAAACAATTGTGGCTCATCCTCAAGCTGCGTCTCGGGAGCTTGTGGTCCAGCCTCCTCCACCTGACAACTTTGTGTGAAGACAGACATTAAGCGATCCAACTCCTAATTGGCCCAATCGAAGTCGAACGTCGTCCTATTCTGCCTAAATATCGCGAAGTACAACATCTCTATCCCATCGACCTATAAATTCAAATATATAAACATCAGTGTCAACTATGTCAATTATGATAATTAATGTAAATAAAAAAAATATTCATCAAAACGAAACATACACTACGACCCGTCTTGGCACCCTCCTTGGTGATAAACCGCTTCCCATTTTCCCTCTACCAAACCATGTACTCATGGTTTGGTGACATTAAGCCCTGGACTGGGGGGGAGGTCGATGTGCTACTCTCTAACCTGCTAGCGCCTAATAAACGGTTTGAGCTTACAAACCCAGTTGTCTTCTTGTTTACCGTGCAGTGAAAAGTAGTGCACACCCTTGAGCTTCATGGCAGGACGTGGGATTGGTTGATTCCTCCCAAATTGCCGCATGCATCTATCAGGTTGGGAAGCTTCAACTGTGTGGAAGCAGGTAATAGGCGTTGATGTCATCCACAACAATCGCTCATGGTCAGATGCACCAAGGAAATGGTAGTCCCCATATGGTTCCCAAACCACCTGCACATAAAAAAAAAAAAAAAAAGTTAGCTTGTTTTATGTAATCACATGTACCACAAATGCAAACTTACAATTACTATACATACGTTGTCCCGACTGAGGGCATCGAATGTCTTCCTGTAGTAGACCACCTCGTGCGGTCTAAACCGGGGTAGAGCGTTAAACCTGTTAACAAAATAACTAACATTAAACAATGTAGGGCTTAATTGTTAAAATTGTTATAAAATGAACATATAGTCACACATACCGGTGTCCAAAATGCGAATGTGGGTCCGTAGTCTGCGGAATAGATGGAGCAATTGGTGGGAATCTCAGCCACGCCCACGCCTAAAGCAGCATATGACATCCACCAATGTCCTTTTTGGCTGCATCTATACACTCACACATCTGTCTAAACAAATGTGCAAGGACCGTTGAGGCCCAGCTGTATCCTCCGATCTCTGGGAAATCCCCAGCCAACAACTGGATATAGCGTGCTGCCATAACGCTACCTCCAGATCGATCGCTGAGCAACTATGCACCAAGAAGGCGGGCAATGTGCGTCTTTGCAAACCGCGTCACATTTGTGAAATATGGGAACACTTTACAATTAACCAAGAGGGGGTGAATTGGTTAGTCTTGACAATTTTAAAAAAAAAAATCATTGAAGAACAATCAGAATTTCAAAATCAGAGTTTATTTGCCCTTTGGATCTTTATCACAAAACCAATCAAGAATCTTTAACCAAAATCAATCCAAGACTTGTAATACCTTAAGAACCAACATATAAACAAGATTCACAATGAAAACAATTAAATTTGCAGAATAGAAAAGCACACACAAAATTTATACTGGTTCACCTCAAACCCTATGAGGCTACATCCAGTTTCTTCTACTCAACACTAGAATAGAGTTCCACTATTGCAAATATTAATTTTACAAACAATTACAAGCTTCTCTTCATCAACCCTAGATGAAGTTCAGTGACCTAAAACCCTATTAAATCCTTAGAAGCCACACCCACACTGAGAACACTACTCAGCTGTTCTTAGAGAAACACTATCTCCTCTTGCAAGAAAAACCACATACAATAGAATTAACCAAAACAAAGTTACAATAGAAAACTTTACACCCACAAAGATTAAGGAAAGAATTCACCTGATAATCCAAGAATGAAATGCATGGTAATGAAAATCTCAGGTTGAATGCTGAAACAATTATGCAGAATCAGTTTTCCTTAGCCTTTGTGAAAGATTGTCTTGCCTCACTAGAACCTTAGTGACCCATAGATGAATCA
>PYAF01004426.1:63125-102955 GCA_007407185.1 Glycine tomentella | reverse complement strand
GATGAACCCAATGATAAATCGAAAATAAAGTAAAAGAGAGAAACAGAGTTAAATATAAAAGAATGGTGAGAGGAAAAGAGAAAAGAGGAAGAAAAGAATTAAAACAGGGAACAACTGGAACATAGAACTACTAAAGGGTTTAACCCTCCATCAGACTTATAGCTTTTCTCCACTCCGTCCTAAGACATACCGTCCGCCACTCCACTCCGTCCTACACATGTTACATGAAGAAAAAATAAATTTTATATTGTACTTACAGAAAATCCACTAGAAATTAGTGCTGTGTCGTATAAGAGGTCAACTGCTCGCTTAGCTTCGCTGCTGTCAGGTGCATTCTTGCAGGCAGCCTGAAGGAAAAATATAAATAATTAGAACAATAGGTCAGAGTCAAAAGTGAATTCAGTTGAAAGTACCAGCCATGTATCACAAAATGTGTGCATTCGATATCTTTATCTTAAAACGAGACATCAAACATGACCCACATGACCCAATTAAACATGTCCACCAATTGTTTTGACATTTCAAGGGGCAAAACAGGATCTCTGGGCACAGGCTAATATACTCCTGTGCTTTCCCACCAGATCTTCAGTATGGTAAAGGGAAAATGTGAAGAGAGAGCCAATGTATCAAAATGGGGAAACAATGGACAATTTATTTTACTTAATATTTGCTAATTTAAGGCTCGTTAGTTGACTAAGAGAGTTGTCTTTTAACATTTTATGGAACCAACATGGCAACATTACAGCTCAGCTAAAATTACTTGCAGCCAAGCTAAAATACTCAATAGTCATAAATGTCGTTCTGTTCAAAGATAAATGAACTTGAGAAAAGTTTTAGGCTTCCTAGTCTTATGATGATTCTACAAAAATGTACTAACTAATACTTTCATCAATAGTTTCTTCAATTACTTTAAGAATATTTTCACTTTTTTAATTCATTGAAGTGACTCAGGGAAATACCAGAATATCAACAATTACCTACCAAGTACCAACTAAGTAGACTTGACAGCAACTCTTTCATAATTGAATGCTTGTGCAGAAAAAGATAATACTAATTTAGAAGATACCCACAATCTTGCTAAAAGTGTTTCGTATTTCTACAGGAAGCAAAATATCATGCTATCATATGTTTTCAATAGATCCATACTGTTTTAGAGAAAATGCTGAGACCCAGAACAAAAAAATTGCATCTTGACATCTTTTCTCAAATGTGGTTCTCAATTTTTACAGTTAAAACACCCTTTCCCCCATGTCATTGTCTTATGCTGAAAGTGAACATTTGGTGTGCAAACTATTAGAAACTAAATAACTTAATAAAATATAATATAGTTAGTAACGACTATTTATATCAACTTACACTTATTAGATATTAGATAATAATATAAATATAATATAGTTAGCAACGACTATTTATGTCAACTTACACTTAAGTCTTTGACAATAGGGTGATCTGCATTAATTTCCAATATTCTCCTCCCTCTCATAAACTCCAAACTTGCAGTGTCCCCAAGGGCTTGTGCCTTCATTAGTCTGAAGAAATGGTAATTGAAGATTGTATGAGCCTTATGTCAAGAGTATGATAAACTGTTTGTGATCCAGAAGAATGACTTGTAAAGCCAATGAGGTAATGACTAACCTCTCCATGTTTGCAGACCAACCAAACTTCCCTGATACAAGCACACAGGGAGATGAACTCAAGCGCTTTGAGATTTGAACTTTGGCCACCTTGTCATCAAGTTGTTGTTTTATCCAATCACAGAGTAGGTTGTATTCTTGCTTGTTTTCCCTCTCTTTGACCTCATCCTCGTCACCTGCTTAGATAAATGTTGAGCACCACATTCAAATCCCGATTTTCAGGAAACAAAATAGTATTTGAGCAAATGAAAGTAAGATAGAAAACCGTACAAACCTAATTCCAAATCCTCCTTGCTGATATCAACAAATTTCTTTTCTTTGTATGTCTGTAGGTTCTGAATGGCAACCTCATCAATAGGTTCAACCAAATAAAGAACCTATAATAGACACACATAAGTAAAGAGAGTAAAAACTAAAAAGAAAGAAAAAACAATTCAAAATTAACATGTTATATCAAGCATTTCAATAATATCCACAAATAGTTTAACTTTAAAAACACACACAACGCACAAACACAGAGCCTGACCCTCCACAGGATGGCAGGGTGCTGCAGAGGGAGACCGGGGATAAACCTGTCCAGGTGGCTGTCACCTCACTGACCAAATACCCTGACTACATGCTCAAATTATCCAAAAATGTTAATAAGTAATCATACCTCAATATTTTTTTGAACCAATTTCTCTAAAAACGGAGCAGTCCTTGCACTCTTCAAGCTGTCAGTTGCTAGATAAAAGATAGCCTTTTGGTTTTCACCCATATTTTCAACATAATCATCTAGGCTTTTAAGCTCCTCCTCACTTTTGGAAGTGTAAAACCTCAATAGTGGTGTAATGCGCTTATGATTTCCAGTGTCTTCAATGCAACCTAATTTTATGAACCTACCAAAGTTCTCCCAGAATTTTTTGTAGTCCTGGAATCCCAGGAAATCATTCTTTTAATCAGTAAAGACTGTAAATTCATATTGAAAATATAAAGATGCTGAGTTTGTTGCTACCTACCTCTTTATTTTCACTTTCAGCAAGGTCTTGAATCATATCAAATGCCTTCCTTACAAGTCTCTTTCTCATTATTCTTACCTGAAATTATAATATTGTTGGAATAAAAAAATTTGGAAAGTAACAAACGAAAAATCATAAATAATTCCTATCACTGTATCCTTCTTCATTCGTGTTTATCAAATGAAATAAGTTTTCCATGTTAACAGGCAAAAGCGCAGTTCTCTTACAATTCTGCTTTCTTGAAGGATCTCCCGAGAAACATTGAGAGGAAGATCATCTGAATCAACCACACCCTTCACAAAGCTCAGGTAACGAGGAAACTGCAAAATAAATAAATAAGAAAATTAAATTTAGAGCAAAGGGAACCTGAACAAGGAACAAAGAAACATAGAACACAAGCTCTATCTTATGTTAAATGTTAATTGTACTATTCAATGCTCCTTGCTCTATCTTTTTGGGTAGATGAGGAAATTCAGCAAAATAAAGAGCAAGTGCAGAAAAGCACCAATATGACATGTTTTCTTTTTTCGGTGTACAATGATAGAATTGAGGTTCAAACCTATGACCTCATGCATACTACCCCAAACCCCCACCACTAGGCCAACCCTAGTGTGTTTCTCAAAACCACACCAGTTAGAGCTTGTATAATGGCTTGTATAATGTGACTAAAAGTGGTTAGATAAATCATTATTCTTTAAAAACTAGCCATATAGGAGAGTTAAATTTCAATGCAATTGTCATGCTATCCATCTCCCTATCAACCACAAGTTATGTGGTGGAGCAGATACTTAACATTTTTCTTTCTTTCATATTTCATAATAGCAATATAATGAAAGAGCAACAGTGACATAAATGTCAAAATATACAAGACTAATCCCACTTTGGAGCTCACAGTAAACTCACCAGCTCTCCATCAAAATCATCTGAAATAAATACACGCTTGACATACAAGCGTATGTTCTTTGTTTTAGGGTTCACTACTTCTTCATTGTTAAGAGGTCCCATTCCCGGAACGTACAGAATACTTCTGAACTCAACCTCACCCTGCAGAGTTTAAAGTCCAGTCAAATTGATAACTGCTTAAAGGAAATGCTCTGCTGCTGAGACAAAATCATTAGCATACCTCAGTAGTGAAGTGAGTATGTGCAAGTGGTTCTAAGAATTCACTAAATGTCTTCTTGTAAAATTCATTGTACTCCTCCTTTTCAACTTCCTTTGGGTTGCGCATCTACAGAAAATAAAAAGGCAAAGTTGGACCAATAAGAGAGGCACCACAACTGAATAAGTAAAATGCGGGACATTAACATCCTATCACATAAAGGTAGATATAGCTCAAACTCACCCATATTGGCTTTGTTTCATTGGCCAATTCCCAGTCCCAGTACTTCTCAGTTTTAGTCTTTTTCACCTTCTTTTTCTCACCCTGATAAGACATGCAGAAACAGACTCACTTGGTATTGGTAACAAATTTGAAGAAGTACAGCACCAGCAGTCCAACATGAAGAAATACCATACTAGTTACCTCTTCTTTTGGTTCTTCCCCTTCTTTGGGTTCTTCCTCCTCTTCCACCTGCCAATACTCAATTAATTAATTAATCAATTAATAGCAAATTTGAGCATAATCATTTGCCACTCCATGACAAACATTTCTATAAGCTCCAGAAGTAATTTTGAAAAATGGGAAAGAGAATTCAAAGTGTATTGATGTAATCTAGATAAAATGAAATCACCCTGCAAGTAAGATTCTGCAGTTTGAATAAATACTTTCCGAAATTACTTCCTGTACTATCAATTGTTTTATATAATGTTTATCTACAACACAGTTTCCATCCAATTGAAAGGAAATATGAAAGGGGCAAAAGGTTGCTCCCTTTCTAGGTGGGAACAAACTAAAATCACATAACACTTGTCTATTAACCATCTCATATTCACTATTAAGCCCCTCATAAAAACCAACATTAATCTTGCACGACCTTGAATGTCCAATCAAATATAGGCTAGTATTTCCCCACTCACCAAAACCCGACAGCTGTCTAAAACTAAAAATTAACCAGCCATCCTAATGGTGATGGAAACCATAACTGACGTAGAACAACTACCTCAGACACCAAATGACAAGGAACCATTTCAAGTTTCCTTTCAACCTATGATGATATGTATATCTTTATAATTACCATCAAGGGAAGACAAAATCTCGTCCATCACCATCATCAGTTGCTAAAAATCAATGCCCAAAATCTTGATATCACAAGTACCATAAAGATATTAGAATCCAATGAATGGGACCTTATCACTATTCACTACACATAAGTAACTCTCACGTCATTCCTCCAACAAAAAAGATGCATATATAAAAAATTTAATTGACAATGAAAAGAGCAGGAGAAAATTACTGCCCATAAATCACAATCAGTGTATGTGAAAATAGAAAACTACCATTTGCACACATACAATTAGTTTATTTAGCATAATTCTCTCACCCAACATGAAGACAGGAATCTGTACCAAGAGAAGGACCACTTACCTCCACAGTTCTTGACTTTTCTTGCCATGTGTAGATGGGGAAGGAAACAAACTGTGAGTAATTCTTCACCAAACCCTGAATCCTGCTTGGCTCTGAGAACTCATACTTGTCATCCTCCTGGCCAGTAAAGAAGAATTTGGGTGCTTTAACTACATGTCACTTATCAGCATTAAAATGATTTTCCAACATCCAAATATTATACAGGATTCATCCTTAAAAGAAAACAACAAATAAATAACTAAAGAGGTTTGAAGATTTTCAGCAGAAATTTAAATTATACTTATATAATTCATACTTGTTATCTGGCAAGACAAGAAGCAAGAATTATTTTGGTGCTTAAACCACATGTCTGTATTAAATTGAATTTAAAGTTTCCAAATATTATTATTTTGGGTTCAACCTTTTATCAAAAGATACTTCTTAGTTCTTACATTACATGTAAACTTTCTACAAAAAAAATGAAAGAAATACCACTCACTCTTAAATAGAGTGTAATCTGTGTACCACGACGCAGAAACTTTTCAGGATCAGTTTCTTCTTTTATCACATAAGAGCTACTGTCAGCTTCTGCTTCCCACACATACTGCTTATCTGATCTTGGGCTCTTTGTAGACACGACAACCTGATTGCCATGCATGCAGAATAGCCAATTAATGACATAAATTCAAAACAGTTAAAATCATAAAAGTCAACCAAAAAATCTGCTTGAGAAATCCAAGCCATACCCTCTCAGCAACAAGAAAAGCAGAGTAGAATCCAACACCAAATTGACCAATCAGACCATTATCTGCTCCTAGATCCTTGTTTTCCTGTAACATTGAGGGAGGGAATTAAAACATGATTATTGAAGTATTAAATCATCAAATATCAAAGCAAGCCACATTTCTGATCATTAACAAATTACCTTAAGTGCCTTCAAAAATTTTGAGGTACCACTCTGAGCAATAGTTCCAAGACAATCAATGAGCTCTTCTTTAGTCATTCCAATACCAGTATCTCTACAGGGTAGAGAGTATTAACAGTTTATTAATCCTATTCACACATACCCAGAAAAACAAAATATAACAAAGATCAAAACGATGCATATGCATACGTTATAGTAATAGTTCCATTGTCTGGATCAGACTTGATACGTATCTCTAGATCTCCAGCATCTCCAAGCAAAGAAGGCTCAGTCACACTTAAGAATCTCAACTTGTCCAAAGCATCACTAGCATTACTGGAAGAAGAAAAGAACAAAAAAAAAAAAACAAGACAAAACACAACACAACAGAATCAAGTAACTGCACACACATGTAACTAGTGTAAATAGATGCAGAAGTCCATAAGGGAAAAAAACAACTGGTCCGTACTAAAGCAACCCTTTATACAAAATAAGTCATTGATAATAGCACAGACCATGCAATCGTCGTAGTCTTCAAATTACCTGACAAGTTCACGAAGGAAAACTTCCTTGTGGCTATACAGACTGTGAACAATCAAATCCAACAATCGACTCACCTGCAAAAAAAAATGGAATTAATTTCCTCAGTCAGCAAAACTCACTCACTCATTCACTTCCTTTGGTCAGTGTTGTTAAATAACGGCCATGGTGCCACTATGATGGAATGGCGTGACGGATTTTTGGCCAACCGCCATAGGCAATTTGTGAAGGGAGACCCGTCATACGGCATAATGGCATGTTTATATGGCGGAATTTCGGTGCCCTCCGCCATGTTCCACCATCCGCCATTGATAACACTTACACTGCCTTCGGCAATAAATGGAATCCATACTTTATAAAGTAAGGCTTTCCCTTCCAAATACACGCCAAAATTCCAAGTGAAATGTAAAAAAATACATAAAATACACTTCCTTCGGTTAAAACTCATGCACCCACACACTTTACGGAATAAGTTTTGAGTTGAATGATTATGTACCAACAGTTTAAAGTTCAATCAATCAGAAATCACAGTTAGTATGACTTTTGACTTGAGAGATAATAATTGGTTTGTGATTGAATGAGCATGTAAAAGTGTTTCTCATTTTCTCATAAGTTTTTCAATCCCAATTACATGTCAAAACTCCAAACCAAATGCTAAAAAGTATTGACATGAAATTCACTACTTGAGTAAATCTCTCTCCCCCTCTCTCTCCCTCCCTCTCTCCCTCTCTCATACACACACATACCCTTCAGTTCGGTAACTCTCTCCTACACACACACATACCCTTCAGTTCAGTAGCTCTCTCACACACACATACCCTTCAGTTCAGTAACTCTCTCTCTCTCACACAAACACACCCTTCACTTCAGTAAATCCCTCTCTCTCTCTCTCTATCTCAAACACACAGAGATACCCTTCATGAAGCAATCTTCTCACTTGCAATTTCATTTCAAAATTCCACACAAAGTGCCAAAAAGGTCGAAACTGTATCCCCAAAACGGCAAAAAGGTAAACTATTTAACAAATCCATCGAAAACCCACCTCGGCCTGGTACTCAAACTTCTCACCGGCGGCCTCGTCCTTCTCCACCACGGCAGCCTCGCACCGCACGGCGAGCCCGTCCCTCCTCCCCTGGCGCCGCTGCGTCCACCGCAGCCCCGCGGCTGGGGAGAAGCACTTCTGGCCGCGCCCTATTTGCGGCGGCAGAAAAGCGCTTCTGAGAAGAGAAGCCCCCGCGAAGGGGGAAGAAGGAGGGAGCGAGGCGAGAGAGGCCGTGGCCATGGTTCTGCTCAGCACAGGAGCCATAGTTAGAACTTGGAACACAAAACAGAGTGAGTTTGTGTGTGCTTTTGTGAATATGGAATGGAATGTTATCTCTTTGTTGTGCGTCGCTGAGAGTGATGATTTAAAAAGAGAGAGAAAAAAAGAAAAACCCTCGTTGGGAAGGAAGAAGGGTTTAGGGAGATATGTTAGAGATTGTTCTAGAAACACCGCTGGGTGTTTGGCTGTATCAGTGTCGGATTCTAAGGTCTAGATTCTGCCACATCAGCTACATGGCAACAAGCCATATCCACTTTTAATTTTGCATTATTTTCATTTCAATAAAAAAATAAAATGAACTAATTAAATAAAATTTCGTGATATTTAAGAATGGATTTTGTTCTTATAATTTTTATTGAATTTAGACTACGATATTTTAAGGAAATTTTTTATATTTTGACCATTTTATAAGTTAACTTGATCAATTTTAACCTTTTAAAATATTTTTATTAATTAAATTATAACATGAAAGTAATTTTTGAAAATTAAGTATCTTCATTTTATAATTGCACTTTATGCAATTTAATGATTCATGATAACATGTGGGGATCTAATTCCTAGATAGAGGAGTGAGATTTGGACCAATCCAACTAGTGTTAGAATAAGTCTAAATCCTATCACTTTTTGCTTTTATGAACTTTGGATTGGACGAATTCGAGTTACATGGATTGTAAATGGGAGTTATTCCCACTATCAATAG
Source organism: Glycine tomentella (assembly GCA_007407185.1). Taxonomy (NCBI): domain Eukaryota; kingdom Viridiplantae; phylum Streptophyta; class Magnoliopsida; order Fabales; family Fabaceae; genus Glycine; species Glycine tomentella. The sequence continues at coordinate 94,355 of PYAF01004426.1, read as the reverse complement.
TGTTATTGGCATTACCAATCCTTGGAAAATTTCTCTTTTTGTTGACTCACCAAATCCCTACACCTCCATCCCTTCCCTCATATTTCTTAGTCCACTACCATGGTGGCACGACCCCACCACCATTGTGGCACAAGGGTCCCAGATCTAAATCCCTTTGTGATTTCGTCGGCGACCTTACAAATTTGGCATCGGCTAAATCGACCAGCTATATTTTATGCATTGTGTTTCTTATTTTGTGTGTGAGAGAGAGAATATGGGAGAGACAGGGCATATGAGGCTAGGAGAGGGGGAATTTGGGGAGGGAGAAGGATGAGGACCAAGCAAAGCTAATGAAAATATGACTTCGCTGATAAAATTACAAACAGAATTGTGTTTCCATTGCACGCATGGAGGTGAAAAAATAAAACAACGGAAACATGATTTCATTGTACAGTATGGAATCATATTTTTTGTTGTTTTATTTTTTCATCCCCATGTGTGCAACAGAAACACAATTTTGTTATATAACAGAATCATATTTTTGTTATTTTCCCCCTCCTCATCTATGTAATAGAAACACAATTTCATTGTACAAGTCTATGACAAAATAATATTTTTGTGGGAAGGGTAATTTTGGAATTGCATAAAAAATAACCACATGGGTAGTGCCCATAGCACTTCTAGAAGTGCCAATAGCATCTCCCATAGCAGATTGGTCAATTGGGTCTAAACAAGTTGGGCCAATATTGGGCTTAGCTACATTTGACTTAAAATTTTTACATTTATTTCAAGTTCCTACTTCATTGGTTCATATGGGTTGGACCCATATTTGGACAGACCATTCTTTCCTAATATAGGACAATCAAATCCTTTTGTTTTAGGCATTTGAATATTGCACCTCTCATTTTGAATCTTGTACCTCCTGAAGGAAGCTGAACGGAGAAAAATACCCCTAGAAAGGAAATTGTTCATCTAAAGCTTCTGGTGTTTGAAGATTCTCCCGTAGACTATTCTAGAATAGGAAAAATACTATTATGGAATCGTTATTCGAGGAATGTACATGTATTCCATGAAATTTTTCGAGGAAGAATTTTTTCTATTATGGAATGGCTATTCCGGAATACATATATACTTTTGAAACAATTATTCTATAATAGAGAAAATCCTATTCTAGAAAAAAAAAATTAGAATGAATTTTTTTTTGTTATGAAATGACTATTTCAGAATACATATACACTTCTGGAACAACTATTACATAATAAAAAATTCTATTCCAAAATAGATTTGTCGGAAAGAATTTTTTCTATTATGAAATAGTTGTTTTGGAAGTGTATATGTATTTTGGAATAGTTATTCCAAAATAAAAAAAAAATTCTAGATTAGTTGTCCATAAAGCTATTCCATAATATTTGTTTTGGAAGCTTATATGTATTCCATAATAATAAAAAAAATCTTATTCCAGAATAGTTGTTCTAAAAAGAATTTTTTCTATTTCATAATAGTTTTCTAGAAGTGTACATGTATTCCAAAATAGTTATTTTGGATATTATGCATTTTTGGAATAGATCTTCCAATATACAAAACAGGCTAATATGGCTTCTCTTGCAATTCGACGCGATTTTTGACGGAGTGGTGAGGAATGGGAGTGATGATGCAAAACAAACAAGAATGGAAAAAGGTAGAAGGACCTGATAGAGAACATGCTGAGGAAGAGCAAGCAAAATGCCCCCAACAATGGGTTGCAACCTTGCAGGGTTGTTTGGGGATATTTTAAAATTGGGAGGTGTAAGATTCAAATGTCTCTATTTTGTTATTTATTGTTTATTGTCCATAAAAAAATTCTACTAGGTTCTTTAATTGAAATAAAATGTCCAAAAGGTCAACTATTGATTTTCAATTGGTTATAAATCAATTAAAAATAAAACAATAAAACTACTAGATGAGTATATGATGTTTAGATACAAGCTGAATTTGTAAAGCTTAAAAATGATAAGTACAAAATATTCATTTGATTTCAGTCTAGTAATGCACTCGCATAGGCTATTACACGCTATAACAATAATTACATTTCAACAACAATTTCATTACAAGAATCTAACTTTGAACTTTGATAGTGAAGAGTCTTCTTCCCATGAGACCAAAACCTCAAGTTGCATCTTTTCCTAAAGAATAACAACAATGTTAATTTATTATTTTGTTATTCAAATAAATTAACAACATACAATGGTTGTGATGCATACATAAAGTCATTGGGGTATTGTTTTTAATTAAAATAAATCTTCTAAATTTCATATATCATGTCCTCAAAAGAGTTAAACATCTTGAGCTCCATTATCATCTTGGTTGAGGTGATTAAGGATATCATGTAGAAATTAAAAACATGATTTCAAGTGGTTAAGTAAGTCAGAGGTGCCTGAAATAACAAATATCACACTAAAGGAGGTTGAATAGTGTGCTAGATTAAAAGATAAATCTTTTTTCAAAATAGATGTTGTTTTCACAAAGAGATTTAAATGTTACCGAAATTAAAGTTTCTAATGAATTGTACAATTACTACAAAACAGTGATTTGGGATTATTGTCCACTCTCTTATGAAATATTTTCACAAAGGTTTATCATATACAATTTTGTGTGTTCAAGTTGTAGAAATATACTGAAGAGAATATAAAGTAAATAACCAAGGAGCGAATAGAAAGACTTAGTTTAAACCAAAAAAAAAATCACCAGATTAACACAACACTAACTAAAAATGACCAAGTTAGTTCAATTAAGGCACAAATAGTTCAAAACATGTACATTCATAACATTGGTTGTGACTAAGATGACAGACCAACTTCAACTACAGATCCTACTCCTTATGATGCCCTTTCTGTTAAACCTTCGAATTTTTTCGTGAAACATTGAAAAAATGCAATTAACTTGTATATAACACAATAACTAAATAATTTGGATAAGAAAGAAAAAAGCAATTTGATCTTGTTACAATCTTTTCTAAAAATTTAATGTCTTTAGTAATATTGAGGTCTTCCAATTGGGTTATAGTTGGTCTTAATCAGTTTCGATCACAAATCAGTACCTTTATCATTTCAAGGTTTAGAGAAACTTTTATAACAATTTATAACTCTACCACGTGCTAAATGCACTCCCTTAAGAAATTGTTGAAATTAGAGTGGCTAAAATATCTCTAATCATTCTTAAAAGTAAAAGAAACCTTAAAGTGTTTTGTTTCCACCAAACAATATCATCAAAATTAGCACAATCATCTACACACTTTTCATTCAAATGCCTTTTAAGCTCATTTTGTTTATCAATGAAATCTTTTACCTTCAAGTGATTCTTAAAAGCATTAGTGCTAACCAAATATGATGGAATATTAATTTCAACACAAACAATTGTTTCAATCATAAAAGCATACACTGATGCTGGACCATGTGAAGATTATCCATATTTATTTTGTTTCATATAAACCTCATGTGAATTATACAACTTAAACAACCTTTTCTTATAAAAGTGAACAATTTATTAACAAAGATTGTGTCACATTTAAACATATTTTCAAACAATCATTTCACAACCTCTAACTTATACCAAAATACAACAGTTGATTCATATTATCAATAATCCTTGTTATGCTTGTGCTTCATTTCTAAACCCATAGTGGTCAAAATGATATTCAAGTTCATAGTTGACTCGTTGAGTTCATAATGGATGTTAGCCAATTGATAAAATGAAGTTGTAAGCATACTAGTGACATCATAGAAAATATTCAAAACACTTGTCAAAACTTGAATTTTTTTCAATCATCATAAATTGAAGAACCAACAACCCCAAACAATTATAGTGAGTCTTCATCCACAAGTTTTTCAAAGGCAACTTGATATTTTTCAGTAGCATCTAACATCAAACGTGAGATTTATCTTGTTGGAAAATTAAGATACTAATTTTTTTACATCCAACACCTAAAAGCTCTGCATTGTTTAAACTTAGCAAACCTTCGGGGTGAAAATATTACAAATTTAACATTTCATATACTAGTTTAAAAAAATTGGTTTTCTTTTAAACTATCACTTACAACTATATTTAATATATGGACACAACATCTAACATACAAATGCTCACCATCCATCACTAGCTCACCCAAATTGATTTATTTTTTCAAATATGTGATAGCTGCATCGTTGGATGATACATTATTAACTGTTATTACTGACACATTTTAAATGCACCATTTCCTTAGTATCTCTTCCACTTTCTTACCTATGGTCTCCCATTTGTGGTTAGGAATTAAAGTGAAGTTAATAATCCTCTTTTAATATTTCTATTCAATATCTATAAAGTGAGTTATAAGTGTCAAATAAGTCAAATTTTGAGCAAAAGTCCAACAATTTGTTATGAATGTTACCCTAATACATTTGACTTTAAAAAGTCTTTAACCTATATTTTTCATCCATATACAATTGGAAATAATCCTTAACTAGTGCAAATCTTGATGAGACAGTGAATTGAGGTTGAACTATAAACATAAGTGCTTAAAACCATCACCCTTATGATCCTAAAAGGTTGTTAATCTACAATTACAAAAATAACAACAACTTTTTGCAAGCTTTCAACATTACATATTTGGCTTGCAACCATAAGACCATTGACTTGTGCTCTCCTAAAGGTTAGGGTTAATTGGCTAAGGTTATTAATGAAAACATGAATATTTGAAACATTTGAATAATTACTAAGTAGGTTAAAAGTGTTGGATATAGGGGGAGCAACATGAAGAATGAAGCCTATGACTTAGAAGATTGTTTTGAGCTTTTCACATGCCTTGAAGATTGTAATTCTAATGAAGTGTAGGAGAAGACAACCTTTTGATCCTTGCATTGCATTCACATACTCATTAACATGCTTAAATGATTTTCATAAAAACATCAAAGCTACTCACTAATTGAAAAATGATTTAATTGAATAATGTTATAGGAAAAATATAATTTTACTGTTTTAATCGATTACATAACAGATTAATCGATTATTCAGTTCATGATTAAAACTGGAAAAAGCTTTTATGAACATTTTAATCAATTATCTATCTGATTAATCGATTATTTGGCTCGTATTTGAAACTGGAAAGCTTTGGTGAATGTTTTAATCTATTACACATTTATTGTAATTGATTATATAGTGTAAAATGTATTGTGTCTTGCTGTGATAATCGATTACCATCATTCATAATCGATTACATAGGCCATTTCAAAAAGTCTACTTTGCTGCTTTAATTGATTACCATTATTCGTAATCGATTACACAAGCTATTTTCTGAAACAACTCTTTTCTGACTTAATCAATTACAGCTCGGTTTAATCGATTATTTTGTTCGTTGTTGAAACCTAGAATATGCCTTGAACACTTTAATCGATTAAGTGACAATTTAATCGATTACATATGCGTTTTAATCGATTATCTGGCGCGTGTAAATGATTACAGGTTGTTACAAAATTATGTTATAAATAGAATGAAGGCTTAACTTGTTTTCTAACTTGAACACTTTGTATTTTCTGAGCATACACAAGCCATCTAAGAGTTTGAAAGTGATTTTTTGGGTCCTCTAACTTCTTGTCCCACTCTTTAATCATCATGAGATATTGAATGATTTTTGGGCAAGAAACTTCAAGAGTTTAATGGAGAGCATGTTCTGAAATTCTGTTTTCTGCTATTCAACCTTGATTGGTAATTCATATGCATTCACATTCATTGGATCATCAGCTTGTTTCTCTCCATAATCTTTGATTGTAACTTTGTTTTTGAATTTCCGTTATTTGATGCTATTGTAAGTGAGTTCTTGAAGCTTTGGCTAGAGTAGTGTTCTCTAGGAAAGAACAGAGTAGTGTTCTCTGGTTCTTGCTCTTTAGAAGTTTAATAGGGTTTTAGATTTCTATTCTTTATTTAGTGTTGATAAAGGGAGGTTGTAGTAAAGCTTGTAAGAACAAAAATTTGTAATAATGAAACTCTAATCTAGTGTTGATTAGAAGAAACTGGATGTAGTTTCTGTTGTGAAGTGAACCAGTATAAATTACTTGTGTTGATTTTCTTTATCTGTATCTCTACAAGTCATCTTGTTCATTTATTCTTGGTTTCATTATCATTACCCAGCAAGTTTTGTTTTGAGCTATTGGTTTTTTGAGCTGAGTAATTTGATTGAGTAAAAGCATTCTTGATTTTAAAAGTGATAAAGATCCTTAACTCTGATTCGATAAATAAATTTTAAAAGACCAAGTTTCAAAAGATCTATCCAAAATGTCTATGACTGCACTATTTGGTAAGCTTCTTGAGTATGAACTTGAAATGTCACAACTAATCAATGCAGAAGATGCAGAGAAGAAACACAAAAGCATAGCCTTGAAAGCTGCATCCTCAAAGGTTGAAAAAGAGGAAAACTCAGGAGAAGAAGAAAAAGAAGAAGAGGACAACATGAATTTGATTATCAAAAAGTTCAACAAGTTATTGAGAAGAAACAAGAAAAAAAAATTCACAAAGAACAACAATAACAACAAAAGAAGTGACAACAAATTCACTTGCTTTGAATGTGGAAAGTTTGACCACATCAAATCTGAATGCTCTATCTTCTTGAAAAAGTAACAAGGTGAAAATAAGATGAAGAAAGAAGAAAAGTCTAAGAGAGTCTACATAGCTTGGGAAGATAATGAGTCAACAACTTCTGAATCCTCAACTGAAAATGAAAAAGCAAATATGTGTCTCACTTCCACAATCAATGAAGATGATAATGATCTCTCAATTGCTGGAACTGAGGTAAATTTTGAACTTGATCAAGTTATTGATGTTTTTCAAGAAATGCATGAAGAGGCCCAAAAGCTTGCAAAATCCAATAATAAGCTCAAAGGAAATCTTAGATGACATGTTGCAAAAATTACAGAATTGCAAACTGAAATATGTAACTTGAAAAAAGAAAATGAAAAACTTGTTTCAAGTTACAAAATGAATGGATGTGTATGTGCTTCTTCTTCTACTAATGTTGACAAATACAATTTGTTGCAAAAGGATTTTGATGATTACAAAAGAAGTCAAGGAGAAAAATACATGTTATTGTTATCCAAAAATAGTGATTTAATTGATCTTTTGAGAAAGCTTTACAAAGGTAAATGCAACTTAGCAGAAATGTTGAGTGTGCAAAAATATGTTGGAGATCCTTCTGGTTTGGGTTACAAACAAGGCTCAAAGTCTTTTGACAAAACTGTATTTGTACCACAAAAATAGAAGAATCAAAAGAAGTTTAATAACTCAAAGATCAATCAAAATGCTTACTTAAGAAATACCTCAAAATCTGTAACATGCAACTATTTTATGATGAAAGGACATACATCCTATTAATGTTATGCTAGGAGATTCTATGTGCCTAATGAAGATTGTATTTGGGTGCAAAAGAATAAGAAAGTAGCTAACCCATATGGACCCAATCTCAATTGGGTACCTTCCTCTATAAATTGATTTGAATTTGCTGATATGTCTAAGAGCTAGATCTTCATTATGGTATCTTAATAGTGGATGCTCTAGACATATGACTGGTGACATGTCAATGCTCACAAATTTAACTCTTAAAGATGGAGGTTTTGTCACCTATGGAGATAATAACAAAGGGAAGATCATTGGAGAAGGCAATATAGGAGATACCTTCAAAACCAAAATCAGAAATGTTCTTTATGTGGAAGGGTTAAAGCATAATCTCCTAAGTATAAGCCAACTCTGTGATAAAGGGTTCAAAGTATCATTCAATGACAATTGATGGATGATATGTGATAGACAAAGTGGTAAGGTAATTCACATAGGTAAAAGAAAAGGTAATATTTATTTACTCTCCATAGATCATGCATTCTTTCACAACACTTCTTGCCTAATAAGCAAAATTGATGAATCTTGGCTATGACATAGAAGGGCAAGTCACATTAACATGCATCATATGAACAAGCTAATTAAAAAAGGATTTAGTCATTGGCTTATCCAAACTCAAGTTTGAAAATGACAAATTATGTGATGCTTGTCAAAAAGGGAAATAAACTAAAAATTCTTTTCAAAGTAAAAACATTGTTTCCACCTCAAGACCCCTTGAATTACTTCACATGGATTTGTTTGGTCCTTCTAGAACTGAATTTAGGAGGTAATTACTATGGGCTTGTCATTGTAGATGATTACTCTAGATTCACATGGACTCTGTTTTTGAAATCCAAGAGTGATGCTTTCAATGCCTTTAGAAAATTGGCCAAACTTGCTCAAAATGAAAAGGGAAGCAAAATTATCTCAATAAGAAGTGATCATGGTGGGGAATTCCAAAATGAACATTTTGAAAATTTCTGTGAAGAAAATGGAATTAACCATAATTTTTCAGTTACAGGAGCACCTCAACAAAATGGTGTTGTGGAGAGGAAAAATAGAACCCTTGAAAAAGTGTAAGAACTCTTCTTAATGAGACAAATTTGCCTAAATACTTTTGAGCTGATGTTGTAAGTACAATTTGCTACACTTTGAATAGATTGCTAATAAGGCCTATTTTAAAGAAAATCCCTTATGAACTATACAAAGGTAGAAAACCAAACATTTCTCATTTGAGAGCATTTGGCTGCAAGTGTTTTGTTTTAAATAATGGAAAAGAATCACTTGAAAAATTTGATGCTAAAGCTGATGAAGCCATCTTCCTTGGACATTCATTACATAGTAAAACATATAGAGTTTTCAATAAAAGAACTTTGTGCATAGAAGAATCTGTACATGTGATTTGTGATGAATCTAATCCCTCTAAGGAGGAAAAGAAGTGTGATGTAGATGCAGGTCCTTTGGAGGAATTTATCCAGCTCAATGATTCAATGAATAAAGAAAAGGAAGAACCAAGTGCTGAAACAAAACCATCAACACCAGTCCAAGAGCCAAAAGATTGAAGAACTACAAGAGATCTCTCCCTTGACAATATCATTGGTGAAGTATCAAAAGGAGTATCTACTAGATCTTCACTAAAAAATCTCAGTTGTAATATGGCTTTTGTTTCTCAAATTGAACCTAAGAATATTGATCAAGTCTTAGTTGATGAACATTGGATGCATGTCATGCATGATGAGTTAAATCAGTTCAAGAGAAATGAAGTTTGGGAACTTGTTCCTAGACCATCATCTCTCAAACCCATTGACACAAAATGGATTTTTAGAAATAAACTTGATGAGAGTGGAATCATAGTAAAAAATAAAGCTAGATTGGTTGCAAAAGGTTACAACCAAGAAGAAGGCATTGACTATGAGGAAACCTATGCTCCAGTTGCAAGATTGGAAGCCATTAGGTTATTGCTTGCATATGCATGTTTAATGGATTTTAAACTTTTCCAATTGGATGTTAAAAGTGTTTTCTTAAATGGTTATATTGAGGAAGATATATATGCGGAGCAACCTCCTGGTTTTACTGATTTCTAACATCCAAACCATGTTTTCAAACTTAAAAAGGCTCTTTATGGTTTAAAACAAGCTCCAAGATCTTGGTATGAAAGATTAAGCAAATTTCTGCTTGAACAATCTTTCATAAGAGGACATGTTGATAAAACCTTGTTCATCAAAAGACAAAAGAATGATATCTTATTGGTTCAAGTATATGTTAATGATATAATTCTTGGTTCAACTAATCAAGTGTTGTGCAAAGAATTTTATATCTCTATGCATAATGAGTTTGAAATGTCAATGATAGGAGAATTAACATTCTTTCTTGGACTTCAAGTGAAGCAAATGAAGAATGGAACATTCCTAAATTAAGCCAAGTACTGCCTTGAAGTGATCAAAAAGTTTGAAATAGAGAAAAGCAAAGATGTTGCTACTCCAATGACAACATCAACCTATCTTGATTCAGATGAAAAAGGAAAGAAGGTTGATGAGTCAAAATTTAGAGGAATGATTGGATCCTTATTGTATTTGACAGCTAGTAGACCAAACATTATGTTAAGTGTGTGCTTGTGTGCAAGATATCAGGCAAATCTTAACGAATCACACCTTACAGCAGTAAAAAAAAATCATCAAATAGCTCAAGACAACACAAAAAGTTGGTCTTTGGTATCTTAATGGTGCATCAATTAATATTGTTGGTTATTCTGATTCTAGCTTTGCAAGGTGCAAGTTGGATAGAAAAAGCACTCGTAAAACTTGTCATCTATTAGGAAGTTCATTGATTTTATGGCATTGCAAGAAACAATCTTGTATTGTTTTATCAACAGTTGAAGCTGAATACGTCTCAGCTGGAAATTGTTGTGCTCAAAGCTTATGACTAAAGCAACAACTACAGGACTTTGGTGTAGAATTAAAAGAAATACCTCTACTATGTGACAACACAAGTGTTATCAACATTTCCAAGAATCTAATAATGCACTCAAGGACCAAACACATTAAGATAAGACATCATTTTCTTAGATATCACATCCAAAAAGGTAAAATCAAAATTGACTTCATTGATACTAACAATCAATTGGCTGATATATTCACTAAACCTTTGGCTAGAGATAGGTTTTATACTCTTAGAAACATGCTAGGTATCTTGAATGAATCTAATCTTTATTAGCATGATTGTTGTGTGCTTGTTTATGTGAAATAGCTTCATACTTGTTCCATCATCACATGAATTTTCAATTTCCAAGTTGTGTTGCATAGAACTCTGTTCATTTTGATATTTTCACAGTAATAATCGATTAGAGCATGAATTAATTGATTAAATGACCTTAAAATGTGGCTTAGAGTGAAAATTGTGCTTATGTAATCAATTACACAAGCAAAATAATCGATTATTCTTCATAGAAAAACAATTCCAGAAAATGAATTTCTCTGTAATAATCGATTAAGCCACAGATTGATCGATTACACAGTGTAAAAATCCTTTTACAAAATTTAAATTCACTAGAATAATCGATTATAGTGAATGGTAATCGATTAGATTACTAAGAATCTGTATTTAAAAAATCAAATCCTTCTGAAATAATCAATTACAGATCGAATTAATTGATTACACAAGCTTCAAATTGATTCTGTATTTCAAAACTCTCTGTAATAATCAATTACATAAGGAAAATAATCGATTACACTTTTTCTTCAATAATTGGATTTCACTGAAATTATCGATTACATGATGAATTAATCGATTACAGCTTCTGTAGAAACTGATTTTGCCTACGAATTAATCGATTACAAAAGAATAAAATCGATTGTTCATGGAGTTACTGCAAAATCTGCCAGATTTTCTTGGAAATTGTAACTGCCCAACTACCACCTAATTCAAATTTGAATCGTCTGTGCCTCAATGGTAGTGGGTTAATTCGTATTAATTGTTCCTAATTTAAAAATTTGAATCTTTGGAGCCCAAAATCTTCTATAAATATAGCCCTTGTTGAAGGAAGAAATCACAACAATTTTCTTCTTCTGTCTTAAAACACTGTTGTGTTCTTCCTCCCTCTAAGTTTAGAAAATCTACCCAGAAAGTCTCTCATTTCTCTTTAGCCATGTCTACCTCTAAGAGAGTTAAAACCTCCAAAAGAAAGGCTGGTGAAACCTCTAACCATGTTGTTAATAGGTTAGATCACTGGTTTCCTGCTGAGAGAGACAAGATGACCTACCTTCAGTTCAATGCCACCAAATTAGTCTGTCCTCCTAAACACCTTGAACTTTACTAGTTCATTAGTTAAGGTTTCAATTCCTTGCTTTTCTTGAAACCCAGGGATTGGGGAAGTTTGTTGAGATGAAGGGTACATTTTACCCTGAGTTAGTAAAGGTGTTATATGCCTATGCTAAGGGTTCCATGGATGGGACTCTTCTGTCCCAAGTGAATGGAGTTGCCATGGAAATAACTCTAAAAGTTTGGGAAGCAGTGGCTGAAATTTCCTTTAAAGGGGAAAGAAAATTTGAAGAAGAGGCTGGGGGATACAATAGGATTGAGACCTATTGGGGGATGCTTATTGATCCCCAAATGAGGCTGAAGCTTAGGCTCAGCACTGACCCATAAAGACAGACTCTTCCACTACATAATCACTTACATTCTCACTCCTAGAGCCACCAACCATGCCTAAGCCACTGATGATGACCTGCAACTTGTGTATGGTCTCAAGAATTCAATTCAGATGAATTGTATTCTTATTCTTGAGGATATAATGCTTAAGTCCAAGAGGTTAATGAATTACCCATTTCCTTATGTTGTGCTTGTTTCCAGGTTTATTGATTATTTCAATATAGATGTCTCTAATGAAGTTGTTGACAACACTAACTCAAGCAACAACCTCATCAAGGAGAAACATCTCACAAAGTTAGGGATGGTCAAAACCCCTCAAGGATGGCAAATGGTTGGCCAACAAGTCTCTCCTGCTGCTGCTGGAATTGAAGAGGAAGCTGATGAAGATGTTGAAGAAGAAGGCCATGCTCAACCATCTTTCAGTCCATTTTAATCTCTTATGATTCAAAAAAGATGGATGACTTACTATCCCTACATCATGAGCATAGGGCTGAGACCAGTTCAGCTTTAGAGAAGATAAAATCTAGGCTAGAAAACATAGAAACTAAGCTTTTCTTTGATGGTTCTAAATCCTTTTAGGATTTCTATGTTTTTCTTTCTAGTTTCTTTACGTCTCTTGTATTTCCTCTTTCTGCTTTTCATCTGTTTTCTTTTATATTTTTTATGATAAATGTATTGTTCCTCCCCATTGATTAATGGAGTTTTTATGTTTCTCCTTCTCATTATTTGTTGTGCTATGTTTTTGTCTTTGATAAGCCAAATAGGGGGAGAAACATTGATTGAAATATTATACGCTGTTGTGCTCTGTTTTTCTGCACAAATAAAAAACTAAAGAATTATCTAATTAAGGGGGAGCAAGTTGAGCAAATTAAGTCTAAGGAAGCAACTAATGTAAGTTAATGATTAATGTTTATGCAAACATATCTTTTAACACTTGTTCTTGGCAAAGAGGCTGATTTACTTTCAGGTTTACAAAATTTCAAAGTCTTCTAATGTTCATCCCTCAAAAAACTTCAAAATCTAACATATGGTCAATCAAATATTTGGCATGTTCAAAGCCAAAAAGGGGGAGATTGTTGGATATTATAAGGGGAGCAACATGAAGAATGAAGCCTATGACTTAGAAGATTGTTTTGAGCTTTTCACATGTATTGAAGATTGTAATTCTAATGAAGTGTAGGAGAAGACAACCTTTTGATCCTTGCATTGCATTCACATACTCATTAACATGCTTAAATGATTTTCATAAAAAATCAAAGCTACTCACTAATTGAAAACTGGATGTAATTTCTGTTGTGAAGTGAACCAGTATAAATTTCTTGTGTTGATTTTCTTTATCTCTATCTCTACAAGTCATCTTGTTCATTTATTCTTGGTTTCATTATCATTACCCAACAAGTTTTGTTTTGAGCTATTGATTTCTTGAGTTGAGTAATTTGATTAAGTACAAACATTCTTGATTTTAAAAGTGATAATGATCATTAACTCTGATTTGATAAATAAATTTTAAAAGACCAAGTTTCAACCAATTCACCCCTCCTCTTGGTTATTGTGGGTATTCCTATTGTTTTCAAAATGTGTCGTATTTTTTGGATCACACAAATATCTCTTACCACAATAGTTACATGCTATAGTTGAATCCTTCATTTGATTTTTAGAAAGAACCTTGAAGTGATTCTAGACAACAAAAAATTACTTTTACCACTTCCAGTGACTTTTTTTTTTGTAGGTTTTGGAGGTGAACATTAGAATAAGCTTCTTTAGTTGCATCTATTGCAATTGGTTGTTTATTAGGTTGGGTTTCATCACCACCACCTCTTGTTGCTTATGCATAATTGATGGGATTCAAAACCTCTTCAAATTGAGATGATGTAAGTTGTATCATAACCAATAATAACCTACAAAGTTAAATATTTACAAATTTTAGCAACTCTTAATTTATCATTTAATAATGTTTTTGGTATAGATCATATGTATCGTTCCAACTTTTTTACAACAACCAAATCTTAAAAATATAGACAAGTATAGAAATGATATTTGGTTTGCATAGACAAGTGTAGAAAACACACATAAATAAAAGAAAAGCTAATAATATGAATGATAAATGTCATCAAATTATTGACCTTTCTTTTCATATTATGATCAATTCAACACTATTTGTTGTGAATGTCTAAATTATTTCATAATTGAGGATCCAATAGGAGGATAAAATATTTATGTGAAAAAAAAACACATTGAAATAAGGCAAATTAAATATTATCAAATGAACAAGGCATAAAAACAACAAAAATATAAATAAATACTAACATACTAAAATATAATAGATTTATCAAATATAACATAAATTATTGTTCTAATATTATATATTGTATAGTGTCTGTCACAACCAGGATCACGACAAGGATGACACAAAATTGTTTGAAAATGAAGTCGCTACCAATATTTTATTTTAAGAAAAAACATTGGAAACTCTTTCAAAAATGATCATCAAAATTGAAGATAGGCTCGAGTGTTGATTACACTTAGAAAAGATATCAACACCATACAACATTCGTTAAAAATGATACCTATAATTAATTACACAAAATTTATAACTTTATAAATATTTATTTTATTCCAAAAATAAATTTTTATTTTTGCTATTTTCTCCTTTAAAAAAACACATTTGATTGTGTAAGACATATTATTTTTTATTTAAACTAAAACACATGTCCAAGAATTTAAGCTACCAAATGGATGTCATTAAACCCTCACAATCGAGTAACATTAAGGATATAATTGATATTTCATTAGTGCTATCGATTGTGTTGCATATTTAAATAAAATTTTCTTAAGAAATTCTATGCTCAAAAGATTTAGATGGCAATGATTATTTTATGAATTTTTATGATTTAAGTAACATTAAAAAGAATAATTGTTAATTAATTAAAGTCACAAACCATTGCATAAGTTGAAAGGATTATTTTATTTGAATCAAGAGAGAGAGAGAGATAGAGAAATAGGATTTTCATTTTGCAAAGAAATTTACTTATAGAATTCTAAAAAATATTATAAATAAATGATATTTGTAAACATACATGTTCCTAAAACTAATCTATATACTAATCCTATCTTTAGGGACGTAATGCACACCACACACATTTTATATTTTATTATTATTTTATGAACACACTAAAAAAGTATAAACCTAAACATGTTATACACATAAAAATGAAAAATAAAAAAATGGATATGAATGTAAAATCTAAAAATGCTTTTTAGGTTTTTTTTTAAAAAAAAGAAAACAAAATCTTGGAGATCAATACAAGTTCCCTTAATATTCTAATCTCACATTAAGAAATTGAGGAAAAAACAATCATCAACATGATCACTTGTATGTTAAGTGTACAAGCAAAAAAGAAAGAAATGAAAAACTTGACATTGAATAAAAAATAAGTTGTACGTATTTATCCATTTCAATAAAAGAATACATAAAAACATGAATGAAATAAGTATAAAATAAAACTTGAATTTTCATTGACATATAATGTTTACAATATTTAAGAATGAATGACCATACTTTTTAGACTTACATAGTAAAAAATGAAGGTGAAAAAATCTCTTAACACGGGCACAACAAAGTTGTGAAAGAAAGAAAGAAAGAGGGATAGGATAGAGAGAAAGAGATAATTAACTTTCTTAGTGATTTGAATTATCAATTTTTTTTGTTTCTGATTTTTTCCTCCTCTTTCTCTAATGGGTGTGGGTCCTTTAAATAGCTAAAAACAATTTGATATCCAAATAACTAAGTGCTTACATTGTTTCCAATTTTTCATCTCAATGATTGTTGGCCATTGTAAAGGCTTATTTCCACTACCCCACTATTTTCTCCCACTCACTATGTAACGGTTGTCTTTACTGGTAGTTGATTTTCCTTTGGTCTTCTCCATATTTTCTTTGATTATGTTTTTCGCTTTATTTTTTTAAAAAAATATTGCATTGGATAAAATTGGATATTCATAATAGTCTTTTATTTGTGAATGAGAGAATAAAATAAAAATCAATCATTTTCAAAGAGAAAAGTGTGGTGACATAAAATTATATGTTAGAAAGAGACTTGAGCAAGGGCTTCAAAGAATTTCAAGCGCATTCTAAAAAATATGCAAGCTAACCTAGTTTAACAAATTGACTTAAGGATTTATTTAGTATCATTACAAGTCAAAATTCATGCACAATAGCCAACACCATATACACCAACTAAAAGGAACAAGAATTATTATAAGTGATATATGTCAAATTCCAATACACGATTAGCTTAATAGTACTTATTCAGGTTATCCATTATCTCGTTTCAAATTCAATTATTCAAAGACCATCATGCTTCAAAATTCCTATTTCCAAATAGTTTAAACCAAATACATATTATTGATGGTAGTTCAAGTTTTTTAATCTATGGAGAATTTGTATTTATATAATAATTTCTTTGTATAAAAATATGTATAACAATGAGAGAAATAGAAAGAGAAGAGAGAGAGAAGTGTGAGATAAAATGGTTGATGTAATGAAAGAAGATAAAGAAAAAAATAATATAGAAAAAACACATTATTTGGATAAAATAACTATAATTATATGACCCTAACAATTATGTGTAAGCGGATAAGCTCAAAACAAGCATGAATAAAAAAATGAACAGTGAAAGGTTGAGAGCTAATTTCATTGCCAAATAGTTTGTTTAATTGATAATACAGGGCCTGAGCACTTTTAACCTAAACTGATTGAAGTATTTATATTTACATTTTTTTTGTCCTCATGTATATTTATTTTATTTTGCTATGATTTTTTATTAGCAAAATAAAATATATATTATTAAAATAGGTACCAAAAATACCTTAACCACTTACAACCATCATAAAATCATCAAGCTCTTGTAATAACATCTAGAATAAATTACAATCGCACCCCCTGTGTTTTGCTCAAATTTCACCCAATACCCCTTTCTTTTTTCACATTACTTTTACCCCCCTCTATTAACGCTGTTAACTAACGTCAATTGAAATATGTGAGTAGACGAAATTGTCCTTATATTTTAATTGTAAAATCTAAATTATCCCTTCTCAATTAGTTTTAGAACTTAGGATTTACGTTTCATTCCTCTTCACATTTCACGAGTACTATTCATCTTTCTCTTGTTGACGAGTTCTTCTTCAGCGTCCAAGGGATGCGAGTTCCTCTTCCTCTCATGACGTTCACGTTCCTTTTCTCTTTACCATTCGTGAGTTCTTCACTGTTCCTCTTCTAGTTCATGAGTTATCCATTATTCCTCTTCCAATTCGTGAGTTTTCTACCGTTCCTCTTCCAAGCAGGCTTATAAGTGACCACTGGACCTTGATATAGGTTACTTTTTAAGAATATTTATTTAAGTTTCATTGTTTATTGTTGCCTATTTCTGAATGGGGTTTCAATGGGGATCAGTTTGGGATCACTTATGATATTTTGGTCCTGTTTTATATTCAGTTTTGCATTGTAAACATTGTTGACAATTATTAGTATAATAATACTTAGTTGCAAGGAATTTTCAAGAACAAGAGGAAAGATAATGGACCAATAATGAAATTCCTAGTGAAATATAATTTTGCCTCTATTCCAGAATGAAAATAACATTTCTCCTACAGTCTATTGTTTGGGTTATTATCAATCTCCATTTAAAGAAGCATCTCATGGGTGACTATCCAACAAAACTAATTTTGAAATTAAAATCAGTGTGTCAAAGCAATTTAATTCTGCTTGCTGGTTTAAATAGTCATATCTCTGTTACATCATCAGGGCAAATGAAATGTATAATTTTTCATATGAAATTGGACGAGTGATAAATAAATTGAATTGAATTACTCAATCTTTTCAGTTTAACGTTATAATGTGTCTTGTAGCTCTTGACTGAGACATTATATCAAACATCTTGCCATAAAAAAATATTTTAAAGAAAGAAGTTAAAAACACAAATGTAGGAGCAAAACACTAAAATTTGAAGTAAAGAACCATATTCAATCAGAAAAAAAAAATTGAACTAAAAAATTGAAGAATATGGAAGGGTGTTAACACTGCATACCAACAAGGTGAGTTCAAGTCCAATGAAAAGTTGGGTTCACCTCCAATTACATAAAAAACAAAAAGAAGTAGAAGTCTTAAAATATTTCGTTGAGAGGAAGAAGATGATGGTATTTTAGACATAAAATTTCATTAAAAGTCATATGGCCAGCATGTCCTTAATTTCTGTTAAATTATTAAACGGTGTTTAGGAGGGAGGGGGTTCGAGTGTAATGTGAGTTAAACAATTAAGAGGTTTTTTGGCAAAGAATTTGCATAAATAAAAAATAACCACCTCATACATAAAATGCTAGTACAAAAAACCAACCTCCCTAATACATTTACCAAGTCTCAAACCCCCACTAGCCTAAACCACAAAACATCATATAAACAATTTGTCCTAAACAAATTAATCACATGTTGTAGAAACACATTGACTCCTCTAACTGAACAAATCTTTTACCCAGCAACAAATGATAATCCACAAATGATGATTTGAGGAAGAAAAAATTGCCAGGCCAACAACATCCACTTGGAGATCCACCATCCTCCCTCAGTCACATTCAAGCTAGGCTAGTCTTGGTTCAAGTAGATACCCTTTAGAAGACCTGCACATCATCTGGTCCTCATGATAAACACAAAAAACATGTCTTCACTTGATTGCTTTCCCTAGACTATTTTCCATGCGTATCCTCAATAACTATCTTTTCCTCGTGAACACCTTGGTTAAATAGCTCAATTTGTTTATTATAGTAGTGTGATTCCTTTACAACATGTTCACGACCTCCCTTATATTGGATTACAAGTGTGAGGTGAAGTCTCACATTGGATAGAAATGAGAAAGTTAAGCACCATATAAGTGAAAATAAGACCATAAACCCAAGCCTTAATGTTTTGGGTTGAAGTGTTGCGTCAATTTCACTTGTGTGGTTACTTGGTGACCCATTGATGAAAATCTCCCCAATGTTTAACTGTCTTCAGATTTCCCAATACCTTAAACGTCTCAAAAACAATCCTAACTAAACATCAAGTTTTTTTTTTTTTGCACTTTGGGCTTTCAATCTATGATAGTTGTATTTGAGTTTCATATATTGGCCCCACAACTATTTGATCCTCCTTATTGGCATTCCCTTCGTCTTTGAAAGAGTTCTAGCATCAATGGGTCCCACCAGGTCATCACACATCTCCAAGTACAAGGGTGAGAATGTAAGATCACAATGATTCTACAATGGAAAGTTTTTGTTGAGTTGCTTGGTGGTTGTTCAGTAGTGGATACATAAGTGAATATAGCATTTTTTATGAATAAATTCTTCTTTTATTTTTCTTCCATGACTATATCCATTAATTCAGTGAATAATGTGTGAATTATTATAAATTTTTTGGTATTCAAATTCATTTTTCATGAATAAAAAGAATCCAACCATTAGATTTTCAAATTTCATCATTTGTCCTTTTCTTTGTTTTTAAAATTAGAGTTACATTTGATTGTTCTTTGAAACTAAACTCTTATAAGTGTAAAAAGTAATTTTTGGGTAAATAGTCTATTCACTGACAATTTAGTCTTTTACATTTTTTGAAATGACCAATTTAGTCCAAAATGTGCAAATGTTGTAACAAATTAGTCCAACATTTAATTATGTTTTGTTTTCATTAACATTGAATGCATACGTGACACGTCATCGATGATGTGACAAATTCACATATGCATGGGTGTTCCATATTAGCACATAGTGTTTTAGTCTAAATTGTCATGAAAATGAAACACTTGTATTGGTGCGGTTGGAAAGGGGAAAGATAAAAGGGTTCCACCATCATAATCTCTTTTCCTTTCATCGGGGACATCGTGGTGACCGTTGCCCTTCACAAAGCTGCCTTCAACACCGATGAAGCTAGATTTGCACTTTCCATCACCCTTTTTCCTTCCCCAAATCCAAACCCTTCAAATTGCTCATCTTTTCACTCATATATTCTCTTTTTGTTGGGTCTTTCACTCCTCTCTCATTGGCAACGATGTCCACGACTAATTCATCAACATCTTCGATACAAGAAAGTCCTCACAGTGGCGATCCAAGATGCACATATTAAAAGACGTAAGCTCACTAGTTTCCATCTACGTAACAAAAGAAAGGAAGTTGTGGCAAAAGTTGAGGTGTTGAATCTACAGGCTGTGAAAAATCCAATAGGGAACCTAAGGTGGCGTTCGATGGAAGGCATGATGGGAGGCGATAGAGACAACATTTCAACCAATCCTTTTTGAATTTTCTTTATGAGTCAGATTTGTAATTTCTTTTTTTGATTATGCACAAATTTTCAATTTGCATTTTTTTTTCTGATTTCTTGTGTTGATGTTTAGTATTCTCGACCTGTCTTTTATTTTGGATATGAATGTCCATTTATGGGGATTAATTGTGACCATCAATGACTAAAACTAACCCAACTACAACCGTACTTGATGGAGCTCTAGAAAATTTTCATCCATTTAAGCAACCCACCATGGTTGTAGCGAGATGCACCTTCTAGTTTCTTACTTTACTTTTTGAAAACAAGTTTGTTAAGGTCTTTTTCTATTTTTTATTTTAAAAAATAAAATTGAAATACTTGTTATACTTGATAATTAAACCATTATAGATCATTTTCTTTCTTTGTTCACAGGAGAAGCCATCAATATAAAAACATTGAATGGTGACTTAAAAAGGTAAAAAAGAAAAAAAAGTCCACTTCCAAATTGATTCTTTGCCTTGACTCATCGCACAAAACTAACATACTTCACATGGATTTACCATGTCATAAACGATATACCATGTTGTCATCAATGGAAACCAACACAAAACACATTAGAACTAATTTGTCCTCAACATTTGCCCATTTTGTTAATTAAATCGATCTTTTAAAAATGTAGGGACTAAATTATTAGCAATGCATAGTTTAGGGACTAAATAAGTTAGTTACTTTTTTTCTTCTTTCAATTTTGGGTTATTTAATAATATATTTATAATTCCTTTATAATTTCAATAAAACATATTTTTTTTTTTCTATTATTGTAGAAATAAAAACAAAAACCACACAAAGTAAATCCACCCACTTTAGTTTTATCTCAACAATAACAATTACCAACACTTTATCTTGATAATCCTTGTGGATTACCTGCTGTTAAATTTAATTAAAAATTACCATCTATCCATATTTTTATATCTAAATTTTACCCTAATCAAATCAATCTCCTTCTTAAAAAATTACCAATATTATTAAAAGATATTGTAAAATACCCTAAACGGTCGACTGAGCATTGGTCCACTACTCCTAAGTCCTCACCCTCTCTGCCAATTTGAACGGCGAACTCCCTCATTCCTCTGCTGCCATCTCCGTTCGACGCTCTATCTGATTTGAAGGTGTTGAAATCCTAAGCAAAATAGTATACCGTGTTCTTTAGCGTGATCCACCTTCGTATATTAAAACCCTATGCAACTGCACCATTCTCGTGTTCACTTCAAATCAAACCTCTCATTCTCCTCAATCATACCTCAATCTCTCTCTCTTTCTCTTTCTGATCACAATGTCGACCTTCGGAGCCGCCGCGAATACGAATCCCAACAAATCCTACGAGGTAATGTTGTTCTTGAACGTGAAATCTGTCGCATACATTTTTTCGTTCTTCTTTTTTTCTTTTTGTTTTTCTATGTATAATGAAAATTGAAAATGTCAGGTAGCCCAACCACCCTCTGATTCTATTTCCAGTCTTTGTTTCAGTCCCAAGGCCAATTTCCTCGTCGCTACTTCATGGGACAACCAGGTTTCCCTTCTCTCGATTTTTTTTTTGTTTGTTAATTTTTTGTTTATATATCAAATACTGAATACAGAACAAGAAACCAACCCATAGGATTGGGGCAGTGGTGCAAGACCCCACTGCATTCACATGAGGGGGGACAATTTATTTAGCGGGATAACCCATATTTGATTCCCATCATGTGCAAAATTCCCTTGGCCAGCGTTGGTCTTTGACCCAATGGGTTAGGAGACACCACCCGGGACCAAAAAATAAGAACAAGAAGCCCTAAATACTAAACTTTCTTTATCACAAGTTTGTTCTTTTTATGACAATGTCTCTACCTTGATGATAGGTTCGGTGTTGGGAGATAACAAGGAATGGGACTGTTGTCAACAGCACTCCCAAGGCTTCGATTTCTCATGAACAACCGGTAACAAATTTGGTTTTGTATTTGAATTTTCCAATATATTTTATTAGAAAAAGGGTTTTTGTTGTTTTTTGAGACTGAAGTGGCATTGGTGCTGCACTTTTTTAAACCTAGGGGGTGTTTGGTAAGGGAGAAATTTTTAGTTTCCTGGGATTCGTAGATTGGGAATCTACGTTTACCATGTTTGGTATCAATTTAAAAAAATGACATTCCCGATGTTTTGTTTTGTTTTGTTCTTTGAAGGTTTTGTGCTCCGCTTGGAAGGACGATGGAACAACAGTTTTTTCTGGGGGCTGTGACAAACAGGTCAAGATGTGGCCGCTTACGTCTGGTGGGCAGCCAATGACTGTTGCGATGCACGATGCTCCTGTGAAAGATATTGCGTGGATACCGGAGATGAATCTTTTAGCCACTGGAAGTTGGGACAAGACCCTGAAGTACGCATATTGATTCTAATTTGTTTGTTTGTTTGTTTGTTTGTTTGTTTTTTTTTTTTTTTTTCTTTTTTAATGTTTACAGTGTAAAAAGGGTTTAGTGATGTTGTGTTACTGGTAAAAGTGTGAATTTAGAGTATGGTTACATTGTGTCTTTTCTAGCATGTATGAGCTAGGGCATGATAGAACCTGTGGTTATGTTGTTGTTGCGGAAAAAGGATTTAGTAAGGGAAGAGTACCTGGAACTAAAAGGGACTACTATATGGAAGATTTATTCTAGAAGAATAGCATGATTGGTAATGTATTTATTTTGGAAAATAACCAGGGTTTCTTTCGGAAAGGTCGTAAAAAGAATCAATTGTTTCTCCAAAATGTGGTGAACTAAATACCCACTAAGAGGCCCCCCTGGATTGAGTTAGCTGAGGTGGTTCATATTTTAGGGAAATGATTTAGGAGGCTGTGCATGGGAGAGGGTATATGAACATTGCAGTTTGTTAGGTTAGGTCATAGGTGTATAAATGGGAAAATAATATTTTTCCCTGAGGAGTGTGGGCTTTGGTCTTTCCTTTGTTGCTATAGAAGTGTATGTTTTTACAAGTTTTTTTAAAATCTCCCTAAACTATGATTGTATTCTGGGTTCCTATGAGGGCCCAATTCAGTTGAACATCATTCTAGCTGTAGACGAATCACAGAACTTTTTAAAATGTGAAAGAAGTCAAAGAACATAACTCTAGATTATGTGTATAAATTACAGAAGCAAAATTTAACATATTCTATGATCAGGTGAAAAAGTTTTTTTTTTTTTTTTTGTGTGTGGACCCAAGAAAAATATTTTTAAATACTTGGGATCAATGTTGCAAAAAGGTGGTGAGATTGATGAGGATGTAAATCATAGAATTAGAGCAGGGTAAATGAAATGACTGAGTGCATCGGGGTTTTTGTGTGACCGCAAAATTTCCCTTAAGTTAAAAGGAAAATGCTATAGAACAACTGTAAGACCGACAATGTTATATGGAGCGGAATGTTGGCCAGTACATAGGCAACATGAGCATAAAATAGGGGTAGCAGAAATGAGGATGTTAAGGTGGATGTGTAGATATACGAAGATGGATAAGATAAGAAATGAGGATATTCGACGAAAGGTATTAGTGGTATCGGTATGTGAAAAGATGAGGAAGCATAAATTAAGGTGGTTTGGACACGTTATGAGATGATCACTGGATGCTCCCGTAAGAATAAGAGTTTGTTATCAAGAGTTCAACACAAAGAGTGATAGAGGTCGACTTAAACTTACCTGGGGAAAGATAGTTAAACAAGACTTAATGGAATGAAATATAAATTGACAGACGGTATGTCTTAGGACGGAGTGGAGAAAATCTATAAGCTTGGTGGAGGGTTAAACCCAATAGTAGTTCTATGTTCCAGTTGTTCCCTTGTTTTAGTCATTTTCCTCTTCTTTTCTCCCTTCTTCTTTTCACTTCTCTTTTATTTTAGCTTATTTTTTCTCTCTTTTGTCTTATTTCCACTTTTTTTTTTCCTCTCTCCCTTTCTCTTTCTTTGTCTCATTTTCAATTTATCATTGGATTCATCTACCACCGATCTCAATTAACTTTGGTTAAAGGTGGTGTTGATGTGTTTGGATCACAGAAACTACATCCGTTTGGTCCACACATTTCTGTTAATGTGTTGGTAAGGTGGCCATTTATTGCATGCTCAATCGATATATTGTAGTGTGCTTAGGAAGCACACAAATAGAAGAATTGTGCTTATATCTAAAAGTGTATCTTAGAATGGGTGGATTCATTTGGTTACACTTTCTGTCTTTTCATAAGTTGCCGAAAGAGAAGTGTCAATAGATGTAATAAAACCATTTTGTGTCTTGCCAAATATTTGATTCATGACAAGAATCTTTCATGAGCTGTTTTCTTTCTTTTGTTTTTATCTTTAAGAAGTTTATGATTGTCTATTTGGTAACACCGTAACACGTGCTATGAAAACTTCTAGTATTTTGGTAAAAAAATGGCATTTTCTGTACTAGTTCCTTTTCTTGGTATCTGTCTGGCAGGTTATGTTGAAGTTTTAACAACTTAATAAATTGTTTTATGCTTTATTTTCTATATTTTAGGTATTGGGATACCAGGCAGTCAAATCCAGTGCATACTCAACAACTTCCTGATCGCTGTTATGCAATAACAGTGAAACATCCTCTGATGGTAGTGGGAACTGCGAATAGAAATCTGATTGTCTTCAACCTGCAAAATCCTCAGGTGATATTTCATTTTTTCTAATTTTCATGTTGTTTCTTGTAACCTTGTATGCAATAATATATTTGTTTCATAATGTAAATTATGATTTTTTTGCTTAAGAGAATAAATTTCAACCAGAAATTCTATTACCAGTATCTAACTTGAGTAACATGAGTGCTACTGCGCTAGTGTGTAATTTTGTTAAATCTTGTGAAATGTGCTTTATCTGTTTTTGCTCTTTGCAAGTGTGTGGTTTATATTTTTATAAAATATAAGAACTTGGATAACAAACTACGATTTTTTACAATCCTTTTGATTCCTGCACTTTAGAAGTTTGCACGATCCATTTTAAAGGAACTGGATCCTGTTCAGCACCAGGAATGCATGCGTTAAATTTTACTTAGTGTTCTAACTATAAACTATCTTCATAACTAAACCAACACCATGGGGAGTACATTTTATCTTTTTAAGGAATAAGGAGTGATGAAATAAAAGAAAATATAGAATTTATCACAGACACCAAGGCTGCTTATTGAAGAAAATCTAGAAAATATAAAACAAAGTAATGAACTCATTGAACATGTAACCCAAACCGAATATGAATGCCATATTTAATTTTTTTTTATTTGTATGGTTATATATATATATATTTATTTATTTATATAGATAGATCTTTTTTTTTTATGCAACTTTACTAGTCACTCACATGATTTGTTTGTATTCATCTGTTCTACTCTTTCTGATTTTCCATGATTTTGACAAGGTGAAATTAAGAAGCACTGATTTCATGTTAACATTTGAGGGCTATTGATTTAAATAAATATCAATATTATATGTTTTTCTTCTAATTTATATTGAAATCCCAACAGACTGAATACAAGAGAATCGTATCTCCCCTGAAATATCAGACCAGATCTGTTGCTGCTTTTCCTGATCAACAAGGTTTTTTGGTATGTATTCAGCTCTCAATTACATTAATACACTTGTAGAAGTCTTAATTGTTGCCTTCTTTATTTTATTTAATCTCATTACTGCTATGATATGGGGCAATTCTTATCACTATTGGTCAAATCCCTTGCTGTATATTCACTTAAAACATTATGTTTTGGCTCCAAAAATTTGAATTGCTGGCATTATGGAGTATTGACTATACTGTTTCTCTTGTAGGTTGGCTCAATAGAAGGGAGGGTTGGGGTACATCACCTGGATGATGCACAGCAAAACAAGAATTTTACTTTTAAATGCCACAGAGAGAACAATGAGATATATTCAGTCAACTCCTTAAATTTCCATCCGGTAGCACACCATATAATATCAAAATTACTTAAATGTATTTTCAAGTTGTGAATTTAATATTCTTTTATGTAATCTTATTTTGTTTATGTCTTTGCATTCAGGTACATCACACGTTTGCAACTGCTGGATCTGATGGTGCTTTTAATTTCTGGGATAAGGACAGTAAACAGAGACTCAAGGTTCCTGCTTTCTCTAATTAATACACTCTTCTCACCTGTCCTTTCCTTCTGAAACTGATCTTTGGAATTTCCAAAACATACTTGTGTTGTTGTTGTTGGTTTTTATTTTTTTAATGTATTGTGTAGAAGCTTTTGATTCTGTTTATTAGTAGGACCTATCTGTATGTATAGCTAAACACCTGGTAACCAATATATTGTTGTTACTCTACTTTCTAGACATTTTAATAATTTGTAAGGGGGGGAGCACTTAGTCTCTAATTTGCCTGTTGTCACTCAATGGAAAATGGAAGGATGAATCCCTTTCAATATCCGATTTGGATGTTTGTGTTTCTTTTTGGGTTCTTAAAGCCCTGATTACTGTGTTGATCACGTATGAAGATCTTGTAAGTAATATGCTGTGTTCTATCTACCTTAAATCCTTTTGAAGTATTTGTTGTTATTGTCATTTGCTTATAAGATTTTAATATGTTTTGCAGGCTATGCAAAGGTGTAGTCAGCCCATACCTTGCAGTACATTTAATAATGATGGTTCCATATTTGCTTATGCGGTAGGTTCCATTTGCTGTTTTCACAAACCATATTTATTTACTTATGCAGTTTTATATTTTTTGCTTGATTTCTTATGACATTCGTCCATAAATAAGGAAACCTACATTTGTTGGTGTATAAGATCTGTATGAGAAGCATTTTTCGCCTCTATAATTTAAGTCACCTCTTCTCTTGCTCGCTCTCACTCTATGCTTTGTGCATGCATGGCAAATATTATACAAACACGTACTGCAATGTCCCAACTTTAAACCATTTCTGATGTCAAATATTATGTTGTGGGGGGAAGCTTTATGATGCTTTTCAAAATGTTGATGATAAATATAGCAAGTTACATATTTACATCTTAAGCAACTAACCAAGAGAGAAATGCTAGCAACACTTTTTTTCAGTACACTGTTCATTATTTGGTGAACATCACATTAATTCCACTAAATAGGGAGTAGGACCCGCATTTTTTAGTAGATTCCATGTGAATTTCTTTGTATTATGTGTTGCAAACATTAATAAATAAATTGTTTACATGGGCTATCAGTTCCTAGTTATAAAATGGATTGTCAAAGTATTTCAAAATATTGATTCATATATATCAATGTGCCCCCATTTTGTTAAAACTTCATACTTGTTATTTTCATTTCTTGAATGGATTCTCAATCCTTGTCTCTCTACCTCCTGTTCCATGCTTGTCCTAGTCATTTTTCAAAATTAATTATAAGGGATTGGGAGTTAGTTATTATGATGCTCTCCATAGAAGGCACAGTTGGGTGTGTTTGGTTTAGAGGATGGAAATAGAAGAGAAAATTTTGAATTAAAGTAGAATGAAAAAGGTGTGGGTCCCACAAAAGAAGTTCAAAATTTCTCCAAAATTATTTTCTCTCCTTCATTCCGAACGAGAAATTCTTAGGTGCACCTGGAGCAAGACATTTTTCTTGCTCTGATCCATTCATTGTTCGTCATGTCAGCATTGTGGGTCACTGTTGTTTCTTACATTAATGACGATTTTTAATTTTTCTAGGTAGATTAATGACAATTTTTATTTTTTCTAGGTAGATTGTTGACATGGCGAACAATGAATGGATCAGGGCAAGAAAATGTCTTGCTCCAGGTGCACCTAAGAATTTTTCATTCCGAACACACCCTTAAATATGCTTATCAGTGTAGTCAATTTGACCATTGGTCCAAGTGTCAAGGAGCTTGGTTCTCCTTAAGTAAAAGTCTTGGGTTCAAATTTTGTGAACGGATAAAATAGGCACTGAAGGACTTTGCCTGTTTAAATGAGTCCACCTAGTTCAACTCAGTAGTCATGATTAGTCAAATGCCCAAAGTGGCTCTTGGATGCTAAGGGTTTAGGACCCAAAAGAAATTGCTTAATTCCGTCCTTGAATTTAAATTGATAAATTGAATGTTCTTCAATACTTAAGCAACAGATTAGTCAATTGCCAAAGTGGCTTTTAAATGTTCAATAATTATAATTCATATAAATATTTTCCTCTTGAAGCCAACATATTATGTATGCTCTACTAAAATTGATGTTGGGAAAAGGATGAGGTATTGACGTATTGAAAATTTAAAATGTTATTGTTGAATTTAAGGACTTTATTGAGGATCCGTGCATATCCTCGTCCCCCTTTTGGATGTGTAGCACACGATGCACGTGTCTTTAAAACAGAGTATGAAATGAATTGCCAAAATCTTATCTGCCACATGATGTTTAGGGTTAAATTGTCAGTTTTATGCATATAGGATGCGGCTTATGCTTAACTCCATTTTAAGTTTTGTGAGTTTCATTCTTCAATTTCATGAACTTGCTTAAAAAAATATGTAAAGTTAGTTTGTTTTTTGTGGACACATTGTCAACTTTCTGTTTAATTATTTGGATCTGAAACCTTATTCATTTCTGTAGGTTTGTTATGATTGGAGCAAAGGTGCAGAAAATCACAATCCAGCTACAGCAAAGAACTACATATATTTGCACTTACCACAGGTATGCTTGTGTATACGTACAGGCATGTTTAAGTAAGACTAGTAACCTTTCCAGTTCCCATGAATATATTTAACAACTCATTGAATGCGGCTGAACTAACGAAACAGAATAGGAACAATTGTTATTCTTTCATTTGGAATACAATTAAATAATGATTGACATGCTTTATCATAAGATTTTACTTCTGTCTCTCCATCTCTTGAACAACCTGCATTTAAAGAGGGTACCCCAAATAAGAAAACAAGTAGAGGGCTGCTTCATTCATGCCGTGTTCATATTTACTAGTGTTTATTCCATTTTTTCCATTCAACAATGAGAATTTAGGAGTAACCTTTTTTCACATGTGAACAGGAGTCTGAGATTAAAGGCAAGCCACGAGCTGGAGCAACGGGTAGAAAGTGAAATTTCGGGCTGAAGATCCCATTTTGTTTTTGTAATGATTCGTCTCGTCTCTACGATATCACTACTTTAAACGTATAATTTTCCAATTTTAAATGAAAAATTCTATTAATTTAATTATGAAAATGAGGACAAATTTCTCACGATAATACACTACAAAAAAAAACGCACAAATACGTAAATAAATCCATATATATATTTATATATATATATATATATATATTAAATCATTACACACCATTCACATATCAGAACGTAATTCGATTTTTACATATATCTAAGTATGAAGTTTTCATATCTGATCAAGAAAATAAAAGAACCAACTAAGAAAAAAAATTAATAACAAAACACAATTCTTCAAAAATAAATTCCAAAGTTATCACGTCGGTTTGACGACTCCAACGAAAGAATTGTTCCCCAACAACACCTATTGTTGCTTATTTGTTCCCACGAACGTTTGTGATCATCACATCTATCAATAACACTATAAAATTGCAAGAGTGAGTTTATTATACAAGATCAACAAGCATCAGATGACAATGAATAGCAAAAAAATAATAATAATAATCACAATCATTCTCAGTAAACAATTAGTTTAACATACACTCGACAACTAGTTATCAACTTTTTTCACAATTCAAAATTAATTATACTCAGAATGACGCATGCATCTGACTTAACTTTCAAATGCAATGTGGTATCATTTATCAGGAAATAGCCTAAGCATAATGATGCAGTAGCTCGTTGAGGTCACCCTGTCGTGCAAAGACCACTCCCCTATGGTGATCAGCTAGAGTCACAAGGGAGTTTCAAACCGAGTGATATGCTCCTAAGTACCCGCTTTTTTATCCTCGTGAAAAATCACATGTACTTACTATCACCATTTATACTATTTTCATGCAATTATGAAGTATGAAACATGAGTCCATCAATGCACTGACCGTGGCTAGTTAAAATTTTAGGCAATCCCTTTCCCTCTCCAAGGATGCTTAAAATTCTTAAATCAATTATCTTCCCTCCCAAGAATATCCAACAAGTCACTGCACCCCCATGTACATACACAACATCTATCCATCACAAAAACATTGTCATCATCAACATCATCTCATCTCAATGTCATCATTAACATCAACATCATCTCATATCAATGTCATCATCAACATCATCTCATATTAATATAATCATCAACATAATTTCATTTCAATCATCAAGATTACAAACAATCACATTCTACATATATACATATAACACATGTCTGGGATTCACATTCCTTAAGTCTTCAGACAACACAAATCTCATACATTCATAATACATAATACCATGAGACTGATATTTTAGGAAAATTCTAAATTAAATAAGAGAACTATAATATACAAAACAAACTCATGTCCATTTAAAATTTAATAAAGAAGTAAATAGGAGAACAAATTATAAAATTTTGGACAAAGTCTCCTCTGTAATTAAGACTTTTCCCAAAAAATCTAATCATTACAACAACATCATTCACAATTTTTGTGGAAAATAAGGAACACTCACACTTAACCAAGAGGGGGGGGGGTGAATTGGTTAACCTTGGTAATTTAAAAATTTCTTTGATGAAAACAGAGTTTTCCAAAACAAAATCAGAGTTTAATTGCCCTTAGGATCTTTATCACAAAACCAATTGAAAAACTTTATCCAAGATCAATTCAAAACTTGTTATGCCACAAGAATAGACTTACAAAACGGAGTTCACACCAAGAATGATCAAAAGCACAGAATATAAATCAAGACAAGAGATTTATACTGGTTCACCTCAAAACCTATGAGGCTACATCCAGTTTCTTCTACTCAACACTAGAGTAGAGTTCCACTATTGCAAATATTCTTCTTACAAGCAATTACAAGCTTCTC
>PYAF01004426.1:18909-52397 GCA_007407185.1 Glycine tomentella | reverse complement strand
CCCAACAACTCAGGGTTTCTCAGGGCTTGAACGGTTCACATCACAGGACACCGTTACCATGGCCTCTCAGGCACAACAAGCCCATCACTAAGGCTCTTGCATGTCTCAGTCAAATGACTCAGTCCAAGTCACACATGCATAACCTAGAGCCAAAACCAAAGTTGTCCAAATCACAAATTGAAAGCTAATCCTTCATCCTTTCATCATTCTAAACACATCTCTCAACTGGACCCAGAGCTAATTCTAGCTCTATCACAGATGGGTCACTATTCACAGGAAACCCCCAAATCCCAAATCAATCGAAGAAACTCGAGTTTCTTACCTCAGCGGCGACCAAGAAGGCTGCAGGACAGCTTCCTCGAGCTCTGGAGTCCTTTCCAAGCATTGGGTCTTCACCAATCAGCAGTTTTCTGAGGTTTCTCTGAGGAAAGGGATTTTGCTCACAAAGGGGTTTTTATGAAAAAGAATGAAGGATTCAAGCTTCCCTAAGGTTTCTCTCACGATTCAAGGCCCTAATAAGGTGTTTAAGCTCTCAAATATGGCCCTAAAAAGCTTGGAGCAAGCTCTAATGGAGGTCTTGGATAGAGAGGAAGAAGAAAGGAAGAAAAAGCCAAGGTTTTCGAGGGTTTGGGCCTTTTATAGGCCCCTGACGCGACTCCCACCCCCCCAGCGTGGGATCCCATGCCCCAAGCGTGGCTTCCCAGACAAAATTCCATTGCTGGGCCACTTTCCACGCCCCAGGCATGGGTTCCACACTTTCTGGAGCACTTCCCACGCTCCAGGCGTGGCTCACAGCAAAACTCCAAAGTTTAACCTCTTTTCAGCAACCATGGTTATTAGAGCGCCAAACTCGCTCCGATGCTTGCGCCGTTCGCGTCATGACTTAGGGTTATTATAAGTATAATACACAAAACACATAGTGTGAATAACTTCATTTAAAAATTGGAATTACAGTAAAATATTTAATTTACAAAACAATTTTACATTTTCAAATAAACATTAATATTTTATAGAAAATATTTAAAATGTCAATAAACATGTAAAGCATGTTTTATAGAATAAATGCAAAGTAAATAAATTATAAATACATGTTTATATATCATTGCTTTTCTTTTTGTTTATCGTTTATTTTAAATTATTAAAGTAAAATTTGAAATCAACAAAAGGCATATAAGTAACGTTAGTTAGACACACCTCATTACAAAAGAAAAAACATTAGTTGGACAGATGGCATGATTAGGTGCATATTGCTTCGATGATTGATGGTTTAAATTTTGAAATTACTCTTGTCTTTTTAAATTATTATTTTGAATGTTTCATATGTGAAAATTTATCTCTAGCAAGTTATTTAAGTGCGTAAGTATTACATAAATGAGGAAAGCAAGAAAAAATATCATGCAGTGATTGAGGACCAGAAAATCTTTTTTTCTTAATGTCGTTTAAAAAAGGGTGTCTCGATCAGGCAAATATTTAAAATAAATAAACGTTTATTATATCAAAATATAAATTTATTTAAACATTTTTATGTAATCAAAAATATCTAAAAAACACAATGTATTTACTAAGCTTAACCTAATATGTACTATAAAAATAATTTATACTTTATTGGCCTTTATGCAGTCCCAGTAAAGAAAATTAAAAAAAATAAAGTAAACCAAGTTCAAAGTTTGGAATTAAAGTAAAAAAAAATGTAGATATTACATAATTTAAATATTTATTTATCTTCTTTTCATTCTCTTTAACTTAAACAATAAATTCACATTTTTTAGCTTGTCTCAGTTTTTTTAAAAAGAAATCATTTGTCAAAAACTTTATTTTAGAGGCTAAATTAAGAAAATATTCCACACTTTAAAAAGAAATCATACTATGAAGAACTTCATTTAAAGTGATTTTATAAAATAAATTGGAATCACTTTAAAATAGTCAAACCAAAATAATTTTACATTTTAAAATAAATTTTAATATTTTAAATGAACTATTAAAAATAACAAGACAAGTGGAAAACATCATGGATGGAAAACATCACCGATTTTGTTTTGAAAATCATAATTTACATAATTTTAAATACGTCGATTTGACTTTAAATAAATTTGATTAAAGTTCAATTCAAAACCAATTAATTTTAAATCATTTTTTTACATTCCTACATTGGTTTATGGTAGGGTTCATTGAACTTATGGTTTTAGTTCTTTAAAATATTTATTTATTTATTATTAATATTTTTAAAAAAATTAATTTTAATAATTATTTAATAAACAACACTAGTATCTTACTTAAAGGAATTACACACACTAAAAAATAGAGTTGTTAAATATTTATCCTCTAACTCCAATTTATGATCGAATTTTTGTACATTCTTCCTTTTAGTTATTAGATAATGACTTGCACTATTGGGAATAAAAAATTATTAAATAAAATTATTTACAATAATATTATAAATGTTTTTATATCTTACAAGTATAATAGTATCTCTTTTATTATTTTATAGAAAATAATAAAAATATCAAAACAAATGAGTAAAACAAATATCTTACATGTTTAATGCAAAGTAAAAAATTTATAAATGTAAAAAAAATTAAAATACAATTTAAATTTTTTTTTTCACACAATTTTTCCGTCGATAAATTCGTCAAAAATTAAAATATTTCCCACGGAATATTTTCCGACAAAAATTTTCTTCAGTAACCTAAATATTTCCGACAGAATTTTTTCCACGAAAAATAATCTGGCGGAAATTCATAAATTTTCCACAAAATATTTCCTGTAGGAAAAATCCGTCGGAAATGCTAAAATTACCGACGGAATATTGTCCGTTGGAAATGCTAAAATTACAGACGGAATATTATCCGTCGGAAATATTAGTTATATATTTTTCACAAATTTTTTCATCGATAAATCCGTCGGAAATTAAATTATTTCCCATGGAATAATTTCCGACGAAGAATAATCTGTCAGAAATAATTTTCCTTCGGAAAATTCTGTCGAAAATGCTAAAATTACCTACGGAATATTGTTCGTCAGAAATATTGCATCAGAAAAAGGTTTTTTTTTTTATAGTGTACAGAAGGTGCAATTATCCAAAACGAGTAGAAGTCTTTTTGTCAAGAATTTTGTTTATTTCATATAATTTATTTTCTACGTATCTTAATTGTATTGATTGATCCGGAAAAAGTTGTTTTATATTCTTTTTCATCGTTTCTTTATTAAGTAATTTAAGGCAGTTTGTTATATTTGTTTACTAAAAATAATAATTATAATATAAAATAATTTAGTCATTATTTTCCAGAGATTTTAAAACATAAAAATTAGTCTATGTTTGTTTAATTATATAGAAAACAATTATTTAGAAAATCGGAAAATCTGAACAATTAAATTTTAAGTTATTTAGCTTAAGATTAATTACATAGAAAACCTGAAACAAATGCATGAAAATTTCAAGTGTAAGAAACCTTTGACCCTTGTTTGTTCCGGCCCTTAATATATTATTACAGTGTAAGAAATTAAAATATTTGTATCAGGTAACATGAGACAAAACATAATCATTTTTCAATGTTGACCCTGGTTTCTTCCACTTGGAAAAAGAAAAATACATTTTGTTTAGTCCTTGTTCCATTGGATTCCAGAAACTAGCAATCACCTTACAATATATATCCTGCTTGGCTTTATATATATATATATATATATATATATATATATATATATATCACTAAATATTTCGCCGCTCTAATTAAAAAACCTACATTTTAATTTCTTACACTTATCGCTTGACTTTTGGGTTTGGCTGTGATAATTTATTAAAATTAATTTGAAATATGTACCAAGATAGCTACACTCATCGCAAGACTTACGTTAATTTTTTTTTAAATCACATGTATTTTCTATCGGAAGAAATTTTATTCAAGTTCAAGATTTCTAGTTAAGCTAAAATAATTTCATGCTAATTGATTCATATGCTTGATGATTGTTAGTTTTTATTTATTTATTAATAGGAATAGAACTCAAATATCACAAATTTTTATAATAACTCACATACACTATTCAACTAGAGCTAGACCCCTTGTCAAGACTTTTGTTAGTATTTTCTTGTATACATTTACATGATTTTTAAATTAATAGAAAATATTAACAAAGATATTAAATAGAAATATTTTTTTTAAAACTAAGTTAATGTATCACATTGATTAATGAATGAATCAACAGGATTATTTATACTTAACTAATGATGGATCTTAAATTTAAATTATTGATATAGGTGCATTAAAAGAGTGCCCATAATTAACACAATCTAACCTAGCTCGACCAATACTACCTCCTATAAAAATATATATATGTGGTCTCTGCCTAAAAGTAAAAAAGTACATTCATTTCTTATATAATAGACTAAAAAAAAGAAAAGTCCATCTATAGGATTATTTCTATGGTGTAACACTACTCCATGTGGTTTATGGTTGAGTTGTGAAAATGGGTTAGGTTGGCTTGTTGGACCCACCTTGACCCACCTAACATTAAAAAGGAAAAATTAACAGAGAAAGACGCGAGAGAAAGAGAGAGATGAACGACCAAGCAGAAAACAAAACCCACCTCCACTTGCGAGGGAATATGATAGGGAGGACCAGAGGAAAAATAGCGACGTGGTGAGGTGCCGAGGTGGTGTGGCAACTTCGTTGTGAGGGTAGAGAGACGAGAGAGAAGAGACACGTAAGAGACAATAGTGAGAGGTAGAGCGAGAGAGAATGATGACTGATGAGGTTGATGCATAAAATATTGTTGCACAAGGACAAGTGTACCCTATGCAGTAGTAACGTAGACTCAGAAGTCTGAATATCATACCTCATAGACTGTTGTGCTCCTAAATAATTCAAATTATATAAACTAAATAATTTTAGGAGTTTTATCTTGTGTTGATTGTCTTTCACCAATTGTAAGAAAGAAATATAAATTAAGCTAAGCAACAGTTTCAAGGAAGAGATGTATGATTTAAGACAAGCTTGGATTATGAATTTGCATGTACCTGATTTCCCCTAATTTCAATTTTAATTAAGAATCCTAAGTTAATGATTAATTGCCAATTGCCTCTTAAATTAGTTGTTAGCTTATGGTCAAGGTCTGAAAATACTCTTCCCCCTAAATTAATCTCAATTGGTCATTTGAGATTTAATTTAGGGTTAAGGATGAATAAAAGAGAGGTTTGTAAAAAGGAGATTTATGCCACCAATTTGATCATACAAGTTTTATGAACCCTATTGTTTTACAAGTCAGTTAATCATGAGTAGATGGTCACTAACACAAAATTAACTATGAATTAGAGTGATAAATTTCAATGTAAAAGAGAAGACAATAAAACAATATAATTAACTGAATAACATCAGTGAACTCAATTAAAATATGGAACTAGAGTACATAGGTACAATTACATTATAATCCAAGCTCTAGGGGTTTAGCCAACCATGGTCACAACATAGTCAAACATCATACAACATAGATCGAAAACCCTTGTAGGATAGGACCCAAATTATTCCCAATGTAGCTCTAGACCTCAAAAAACCCTTGTTGTTCGAAAATAAGTAAAAGCTAAGCTAAAAAAGTTTCCCCTTTTCTATTTATAATAATGAAATTTAAACAACAACATGGAGGTCAGCACAGGCCGTGTTGAGTCAATATGGGT
The DNA here is from genome assembly GCA_007407185.1 of Glycine tomentella. NCBI lineage: Eukaryota > Viridiplantae > Streptophyta > Magnoliopsida > Fabales > Fabaceae > Glycine > Glycine tomentella. Next base: position 46,732 of record PYAF01004426.1, on the reverse strand, counting down.
TGTGCTGAGGACAACATGGTTGTGTTTGGATGTGTGATGTTGATGAGGTGTTTTCTTGAAAAATTAGCATGGCCATGCTAGCCAGGTACAACATGGGCCATGCTCTTTGAAGATGCTCAAAACTTTCTCTTTTCTCCTTTCTTTTCACTTTTTTCTCAATCCAAACCTGTGGTGGACTGGGTTGACCTGTGAGTTTTGGCCCAATTTTATGATTCTAGTTTATGGTGCACCATTGTTACTAACTTTAGATTAATCTAGAGCTCACCTTCTTATCTTAAACCCTTTCCCTCATATCACTTCTCACTTGCAAGTAGTGTTGTGCGATTCCGTCGGAGGCAATTTTCAACAAGGACACCACTTCACCCCCGCTTCTTCCTTTCTCTTTTCCACTCCTTGTTCTCTGACGGCCTTCCATCGAGAAACCAAAGTAGGTGACCTCTTGCTCTCTCTCCCTTCGACACAACGAATCAAACAACCTCCACTAACACTTCGAAGTAGGAAACATGTGTCAATCTCAACAAAATCTAGTTTTGAACACAAATTACATTGTGGAATCAATATTAACATGTTAATCCATAAATAATATGATTTGATTGACAATAACTATTGCTCCAAATTTGTTTCCCGAAGAATGTGTATATTGCATAGGTTGAAGAAACACTATCCTTCTTTGAATCAATAATAGATTCTATCAACTTGACCTCATTCTCCATCAACATATAAGTGTGACAGAGGAATTAGGGGGGGTGGGAAAGAGAGGGCAATTTGAGTTTGAGAAGTAAAAAAGGTAAAAAGTGAATTGTGGTGGCCATGAGAATAGGTAAAGAGGTAGACTCAGGAATTTAATCGCTAATGAGTTTGCAATTTAAAGAGGGAGCTTGGTGTTCTCAAGGAGGTCACGTACTTTGGTGTGTCAATGGAGGAGATGCCAGAGGCGACAAAAGAGAGGGAAAATACGGAGTGGAGAAGAGGAAAAAGAAGAAGAAAAAGTAGAAAAGAAAAAAAATGGCATTGTCGTCTAAAATCGTCTCTAGCTTGCAGGGTTGCATTACGGTGCCAATGAGAGAGAAGTAATATATTATACGTGGAAGGTCTAGGTTAAGAAGATGCACTCGAGATTAATCTAAAAGCTACCAATAGTGGTGCACCTTAGAATCCTTGTAAAGAAAATGTTAGATAGGTGTAACACTTATGTATACAACTTTTAAGTTAACATATTATTAACTTTTCAATAATCTTGAGTACATTTATTATTGTAAATACAAACATTTATATAACAATTATTCTTAAATTCAATTGAATAAAAGATAGTGAGATAATAAGAATATTTTAATGGTCATACACTGACAGTGTAAAGTAGTTTTACACTACCAACCAATTATAAATTATTATTGATATGATTTTTAAAGTATTTATCATAAAAATTAATAAACTTATCATACATGATGAATTGTGATTAAATCTAAGATTGATCCAACCATATAGCTGGACAAGCCCTTGCTTTATGCCCCCGACCAAGAAAAAAATTGTTTGCTATTGTTTTTAATTTTTGTTAGGCCCCAATCTTTATTTTTACCCTCTCAGTTAAAAATCAATTAGTCATTAATTTTGTTTAAATAAGTTGTTTCTTTAATATATCAATTCTTATATTAAATGTAAAACCAATTAGTTATTAGTTTTGTGTGAATAGTGTCTCTTAATATATCAATTCTTGTCAAATTTAACTCATGGTTTTTAATTAACAAGGCCTCATCTCAAAATTCACTTTAGGCCTAAAGATATATTGGGCTGAAAATGATAGTGTAAAAATGTTTTAAATTATAAATACATAACCTATTTTCTGTGATAAAAATTTCCTAAAAGAAGGATAATAATGAGAACCATACAGTGGCTAATGGGCTTTGGTTTTTGGCATCACTATCCATACTCTATGGAGATGCCATGAATTAATTTTGAGAATAGCAGTGCAACAGTGGATCAGATTGTTGCTTCCACCTCGAACTCAGCTCATCATGTTTGCATTAGCATAAGGGAGGAAGGAGTGAGTACGAGAATGCTGCGGGTTTGAGCAAGACACATAACATTTCAAGGATCAGTCCCCATTTTGACGAAGTGAAGCTCAACTAGGACGGCGCTGTGGATAGCAGTGGCAAGGCTTCGTGTGCTGTTTGTTGCATTGCGGGATAATGTTGGAGAGATATTTTTTCTCTCATACAACTTGGGAGTTTGTTCTACAACACAAACAAGCTAAGTTATAGGCTGTGTTGATTGGTATACAGATTGCATGCTCCAAAGGGTTCAAAAAATTTTTGATTGAGTCCAATCCAAAAATGACCATCACTCTTATTAAGCATGGGTGTCCTAACACTCACATCTCCTATCCGCTAGTGGCTATGATTCATAATTTTACCCACAGAAGTGGTTGATTTAACTGGTGTCATGCTTTTGAGAAGCAAACCTAAGATATAGATGTTTTGGCTAAATTTGGGTTTTCTATTCAGGGAGGGTGGAATTTTAGATTGTTTACCTTCTTTTGTGTACACTTTGTTATGGTTGATGTTGTTGATACCATAGTTTTAAAAACTGAACCGGTGACTGACTCGATCAGGGTACTGGGTCACTGGATCAGTGGTCGAACCAGTTTATAATAAAAAATACAAAACTTTTGTATTTGTCTTGAAATATTTAAAAAAAGACATCCCAAATCATAACATAGATAATTAGATACTAAAATATAAAAAAATATCATTATCCAAATTCAAACAAACAAGTAATAAAAATCATAAATATAAACTAAATAAGTTTAAATTAAAGAAACAAAATAATCAATACAAAATTATAGAATGTTAATTCTCACCCAATAACCCATACTTGGACTCAATTTACTTTTATTATATATTAATATTATTAACAATTTATGAGTATTTTGGAAACAAATTTTATGTGCATAAGAAAGAAAGAAAAACTTACTCTTATATACACCACCTACCCATAATTGACAGAATTCAAGACTTAAAAAAATAGTCACTTAATTTAAAACTCAAACACTTTGTTTAAAGAAACAAATTATTTAAATAAACAATTTCATTACCATTTAAAACTCAAAGCCTTAAGTATCTGTTTAGTCAGAAAGAGTTGAACATGCATAAGAGGAGATGGTTAGAGTTTCTTAAGGATTATGATTTTGAGCTTAGCTATCATTTTGGCAAAGCTAATGTAGTGACTGATGCTTTGAGTAGGAAATCCTTGCATATATCTGCTTTGATGGTTAGGGAATTAGACCTCTTAAAACAGTTAAGAGACCTTAGCCTGGTGTGTGAGGTAACCCCTAACAATGTGAGACTAGGAGCTTTGAAGATTACTAGCAGTTTGCTAGGAGAGATCAGGGAGGGCCAGACGTCAAATCCTCTTTTGAAGACTCAGTTAGAAGCCATAGTGGCAGGGAAATATAGTAGTTTTCATGTGGGATCAGATGGAGTCTTGAGGTTTCAAGATAGAATCTGTGTTCCCAATGTATCTGAGCTTAGGAAAATGATTTTGGAGGAAGGACATAGGAGTAGTTTGAGTATTCTCCCTAGTGCCACCAAGATGTATCAAGATCTCAAGGCAATATTTTGGTGGCCAAACATGAAGGAGGTTAGTGAGTTTGTGTATGCATGTTTAGTCTGTTAGAAGGGTAAGATAGAACATCAGAGACCCTCAGGTAAGTTGCAATCCTTAAAGATACCCCAATGGAAGTGGGATAGTATCTCCATGGATTTTGTTATAGGACTGCCTAAAACCCCGAGAGGTCTATATTCTATTTGGGTTATTGTTGACAGGTTGACCAAATCTGCTCACTTTATCCCCATCAATATCAGGTTTTCTTTAGAGAAGTTGACCTTCCAGTATATTAGTGAGATTGTCAGATTACATGGTGTACTGTCTAGCATGGTATCTGACAGAGATCCTAGATTTACCTCTAGATTTTGGGAGAGTTTGAACAAAGCGTTAGGAACCAAGCTTAGGCTAAGTTCAGCTTATCACCCTCAAACTGATGATCAGATTGAACGAACCATTCAGTCTTTAGAGGACCTTTTAAGGGTGTGTGTTTTGGAACAAAAGGGTAATTGGGAGAGTTTTCTGCCGTTGATAGAATTTATCTATAATCATAGTTTTCATTCTACCCTTTGCATGACTCCCTATGAAGCTCTGTATGGTAGAAGGTGTAGGACACCCTTGTGTTGGTTAGAACCTGGAGAGAACCTCATTTTAGGACCTGAAGTGGTACAACAAACCAAACCACTAAGAAGGTCAAGTTGATCCAAGAGAGAATAAGAACTGCTCGAAATAGGCAGAAGAGTTACCAGAGTTAGAGGAGGAAAGACTTTTAGAATTTGAAGTTGGTGATCATGTATTCTTGAGAGTTACTTTGTGGACCGGGGTTGACAGAGCACTGAAATCTTGAAAACTCACACCTCATTTTATTGATCCTTTCCAAGTTCTCAAAAAATTCGGTTCTGTAGCATATCAAATTGCATTACCTCCGTCCCTTTCTAATCTTCATAATATCTTTCATGTGTCCCAACTCTGTAAGTATGTCCATGATCCTTCTTATGTAATCGAGTTAGATGACGTTCAAATAAAGGAAAATTTAACATATGAAACATTGCCTTTGAGGATCGAAGATTGGCGAACGAAGCACTTAGGGGGGAAAGAAATTCCTTTGGTCAAGGTGATTTAGGGAGGTACATCAGGAGAGGATGCAACATGGGACTAAAGAGTAAGATGTGAGAAGCCTATCCAGCATTGTTTGAGTCAGGTAAATTTCGGGGATGAAATTTCTAAAAGGGTGGGAGAGTTGTAACACCCTGAAATTTTGATAACTTAAAAACCCTTTGAAAATGAGATGTTGTAAAAGTTTCCTTTTTATGAAATTGATGTCATTACTGTGATCCTTGTTGAACCCCGATCACATTGGTGTGATTAAAATTTCAAAATGATGTCTTTTGATGTGAACTCCCAAAACACCCTTTTAGCCCCTTTTTTATTCGAGTGGGTATTTGACCCCAAATGTTAATATTGATCTTACCTTGGAAATCTATACTAAATTATCTTCAATTTGGTATATAGAGCTCTACATTTGGACCAAAGCACGTGAACTTGAAAAATCTCAAAATGACGTTTCAAGGAGCTAACATAAAGATATAGTTAGGTAAGGAGAGTTTATTATTTTGGTGATAGTTTTGGTACCATAGTTGGGGGCCAGGGAGTTCAACTATGAGGATATTTGTCTTTCCCTGTTGTGTGCTGGTTTTCAAGAAAAGTTATACTTTAAACTAATGAGATGCGATATATTTATTATTGATGTATATTTGTTCATGTTGTGTGCTCACTTTCAAGAAAAATTGTGTTTTTAACTAATGAGATGCGATGAATTTGTTATTGATGGATAAAACATAAATGATATTGTTGTTGTAATGATTGAATTTTTGGGAAAAGTCTTAATTACAGAGGATACTCTGCCCAAAATTTTATAATATGTTTTCCTATTTAATTCTTTATTAAATTTTTAAATGGACATAAGAGTGTGTTTTATATATTGTAGTCCTCCTCTTTAATTTAAAATTTTCCTAAAAATATCAGTCTTGTGATATGATGAATTGTGAATGTATGAAATTTGGATTGTCTGAAGACCTGGGGAGTGTGAATCTCAGGCATATGTATTATGCATAGATGTGAAATGTGATTGCTTGTGATGTCATTGATGATATTGAAATTGAGATGCCATTGATGTAATTGATGATGTTCAAATGAGATAATGTTGACGTGGTTGATGATGTTGAAATGAGATAATATTGATATGCATGATGATGATATTGAGATGATATAATGTTGATGTGAACAATGTCATTATGTGTGGATATATATGGATACCCATGGAGGGTGTATGACGGATTACCCTTGCGAGGAAGGATTTGTTCCAAGCCAAGTCATACATTGATGTTACCCATGGTTGTAGGCTGTGTATGTACACGTGGGATGCAATGACCGGTTGGTTACCGTTGTGAGGATAAATTTGTTCCTAGCCACGGTCAGTGCATTGGTGAGCCCACATTGGTGTGTTATGTATGTACATAGGGGGTGCATGACGAGTTACCCTTGCGAGGAAGGATTTGTTTCTAGCCGGGTCATGCATTGATGATGCCTATGTTTCATACTTCATTTGTATGGATTGAAATAGAATGAAGGCACGCGTGTACCTATGGGTTTCAGTGGGCTGAAAATGCAAGTACTAAGGGGTCATCAGGTTTGGAATTCCCTAGCGACACTGGCTGATCAACGGGGGGAGGGGGTGGCCAGTGCACGACAAGGTGGCCCTGATAGGCGATGAATCATTTTTCCTGTGAGAGGCTATTTTCGGGATATGCACTACTACAAAAAGGGTTTTTTACAACGCACCTTCTAAGACGGTTCCTATAAAACCGTCTTAGAATGTGAGGCGGGGACAATTTTGTAAATAAAAAGACATGTACGAAAACGGTTTTATAATAACCGTCTTAGAAGGTGAGTGTATGAAGATTACAAAGACGGGTAAAAGTTATAACCGTCTTTAAAATTAAGTTTGCATTTAAAAAAAATATTTAAAGGAAATTTTTATTTAAAATCTTTAAAATTCGAACATCCTGCTATTCAAAGCCTCTTTGAAATTCTTACCTTCTCCTTAAGGTGCCCTCCCGTTTTCCCTGCAGCATCCACAAAAGCTAGGTTTCTCTCTTTCTCCCTTCAAATTCTGTCACTTCCGGTCACCGTCAACCACTTCTTCACCGAACACTGTCGCCGCACCACCGACTTCGACGGCTTCATTTTCATTGTGTGTAAACCCAGGGTGTTGTGGTGTCTCGAAATCGCTCGTCTTCATTATCTGAAGGTATTTTTCTTTGATTCTTCATTTTCTTTTTTTTTTCCCCTCTAATTTTGTGCTCTAACCTTTTAGAAGAGAGAGATGATTCTGCCAGGATTGATGGTGTTGGGTTTTAGGGAGATTTCCAGGGGCTTAAGGATGAGGTATTTTCATAGTGCTATTAATATTGGTATTACGCTATTACTCCAGCTGAAATGATTTTTCTCAGGTGTTTGGTTGTTTTAATTTTTGTAGTTTTTGTTTGAACTAGTTAGGGCATTGGGTAGAATAGGGTTCAATTTTTACGAAACTATCTTTTGTCAATGAGGGTGTTTTCTGCAGACAATGGATTCAAAATCCTTGCTAATGCCAATGGTCTTAGATCCTTGAGAACAATTAAAACTCCATGATTCAATTTTTTCCTCTAATTTTGTACATAACATACTCTGTTAATTTCCTTTGACTTCGAGGTTTTCCTTCGCTTTGGTTCAGACCAAGCTATCTCTGTGGCTACAAACTTGGAACCATTTTTATGTTATTTTATTTTTCTAAGCCTTCGGTTCCCATGTTCTTCGCTCCACCGCATGTTGTAACTTGTAACCGCAATTCCATTTCTCTATTCTTTCTCTTACCCATGAGTCACGCACCCACCCTTTTTGCCTCTGACGTAGTTATTGTTGTGTTTGTGTGTATGTTGGTGCTACTTGATTGGTGATTTTTATAGAAACTTTGATTTTGAGATTTATTAAATCCATGCAATAAGCTTTTGTCAAATAAGATCTTATTTGTAAACTTGATTTTGAGATTTATTAAAATACATTATATAAAAAAAATTCATAAATCACTTGTACAAAGTTAAATAAACCCTCTGAAATGCTCAAAGAACTTTCTTTTTAAGGTCCGGAGATTTGAGCACTGCAAGTCCCTGGATGTTCTAGAGTGCTCCCAATAGTAATACTCTTCCCAAAGGAAAATAATGTTAATTTGAAACTATTAGTCATTTGAAACTTCAGACCTTAAAGCAAGTGATATTATGTCTCTATCCTCCTTATTTGAGTTTCACAATTTGTGATTGTGATTATTATGAATCCATTATCCCTTTTTTTTTTTGTCTCACATTTATATTGCATTACTCGTTACCTTTAAGTTAACTGCTCAATGCCCTGAGTACTTTGATATTGTCATTGTTTCCAACACAAATATCGTTAGTGTATAAGTCCCTAGTGCTAGCCTGCCAACACCATCACCCTGACTGGTCTCTCTGCATTTCTTAAATAATCCTATATAATCATCAACATTTTCTTTTAGTAAAATCTAGTACATTTCTTTATGACTGGAGTCTACTTAATTAGCACTATAGGTATTATAAAGTACATTTTTTTGCCGTGTAAGTAGTTAATTTTATCAACTCGTGAGGCCAGTAACATTGACAGTTGATGATCTGGCAGCTCATTTTCTTTTTGTCTGATCTGTTCTTTCACAACTATGATTCATTGGGTATGGTTGAGCATATAGAACTTCTCATTCACAAATCATGATAATGCTTGTCTTGAAAGATGAAATACCAAGGTGTTATTGGGGGACAGAGAAAGGAAAACGTAAGAGATGTGACACAGTAAAGTACAGGAAACAATTACCCTCAATATATTATTCACCACTTCAATGCAGCACATTGGTGTTCTGCTATTTGTAATAACAATAATCTATGTTAGTGCTATTAGTACAAGCCTATTGTGAAAAGCAAGTGACTTGAGATATAAAAGTGTGGTGAAACTTCACCTAATATCTATCGTAAGTCTTAATGCACTCTCATGCTAGAGCTATTTTGCTTTGAATTGTGGACCATGTTTTGATGTCATGCCAAAAAATGTATAAGTCCATTATTGTTGGTAAAGGTTAATGAACGATTTTATATTTTTAACAATAATATTCTCTGGCATAGGAAATTCTTATATTTTAAAAATATCTAATCATCTAATGCTTAGTTATTTGCAATGTACTTACTCTTATATCTCCAGGGACGTTTTAAGTACCAGCCCAACCAAGTAAGAGCTTTTGGTATGATTGCTAGTGGCACTGGCATCACCCCAATGTTTCAAGTATGTATAACTGTAATTGCATGTTTGCAACAATCCTTCAAATTGGAACATAACTGACTGAGTTCAAATAAAAGAAATAGCAGCAAATAGGTAATTCTTCCTCTCGTTTTTTTGGTTTAGAAATAGAGAATTTTGGGGGGAGATTAATAAAAGTATCAGAGCCAAAGAGGCTCTAAGGTTTTATAGAATACTCCTGGAAATTTGAACTGGTTGTCACTGTCGTTACTAACATTCAATGTTTGATTTAATTTATTTTACAAAATAATAGTTACTTGCTTTTATTAATTTTTTCTTAAAAAGAATTTTAAAAATAAGCAATAGTTTATAATAAAAAATTATCATTTTAAAGCATATATATTATATACACTATTTTTTAATAAAGTCATATTTTAATTTTGTTGAATGTTTTTTTAGTTAGTTCATATTAATTTCTTTGAGTTTATAAAATTATATTTACGTAATAGTATGTAATATTGCATAATTCAAAAAATTAATTAAAATTTAAATAATAAAAAATTCTGATATCAACAATGATTATAATAAAAGAGAGTATAAAAAATGGACCTGCTAAAAATTAGTTATCATGGCAATGAATTCTAAATTCTACCATTCAGCAACTTTTGTAGATTGTAGGGTCATCAATTGATATTTTAGTGACAATTGTTATTTTTTCATCATTTTCTGCACCATAATCCCTTCTTACAAGCTCTGCAATGTGCAGCATACACACACCATGATCAAAACTTTCAGCCTGACAATATTCGGGTTATGGGTGACAAAGCAACTGCCAGAGAGACAATGAAGCTAGAAAGCAAGTGTTCCCACCATTCTGGGAAGTGATGGCCTTTTACAGGTATTATATTAGACTCAAGTCTACAAGTAGCTTCAATGTAAAGGTTAGAGGCCAATATGATATCTTTTTGATGAATTGAATTATTGTAACAAAGCACAGAAGAAGCTATTAGGCTGGCAAATGAGATTGGTTTCCCTGTGATGATCAAGGTAGATTACTTTATTATTTTGTATTTGTAACCTTTGGTAGTATATATGAACATTTGGATAGATATTTATTTGGTGTATATATATGTGTGCTTGAATTATTTATAAAATTTTATTTTCAGTCCAAGTTACAGCATATCTTAAATCTTTTCTTTTTTCTCTGTTTCTTCTTTCAAGTTTTTAATTTCTCTTCCTCGGTAATCTGGATTCCATAAGATACTTCTGGAAATGCAGCTATGATTTTGTTTTTTGTATTTTACCATTCTATATATTTTATATTAGTGTTGCTTATTTTCTTAAACTTATCATATATAATTACATGTGCTATATATTTTTGGTGCCGTTTTTTGTTTTTCCAGTCTTCCTAAGTTCCTACTGATTCAAATTCCAACAGTTCTGCAAATAAAATTGAAGAAAAAGCTAGCGATGGGAAATACTCAAGTCATTCTCTTGATGAAGTTGTTGTAATGATATGCAGCAAAATATCACTCTACGGAGTCGAGGTAATTATTGTGGTCACATGACCCTTTCTCCCATGAAAAAATATATTTTCTGACTTTGTAATCTCTTTATAGTATGCATGGAAAATTAATTTTCTAATTTTTTTTTTCTCTGTAGGGTTGTATATTATTTTTAGTCACATTTTCCATTTTACTTTTTTATTTATTTAGTTTGTTTCTGATTTGACATCATGTGAAATTTGGAGATTTGGGTTAGAATTGTTTTTGGAATTTTCCTTGTTAGAACTTGATAGGTCCATAATGAAGGTATATAGAAAGATAAGGAAAAGAGGGGGTAGGGGAATAGAAAAAGAAAGGACAAATGGGCCTCAGAAGCAAAGCCCCTGCTTGTGTATGAGAGCAGAAAGAATCAGTTGTACAAGTTCTTCTTGTGATCACTGTTTTGTTTCCTACATTTACGTTGCTCTAGATGTTTTTACCATTACTTATTCATTTTAAGAAGCTTGCATTTAACTCATTACAAATAATTAATAGATTTATATTATATTTTGTCTTTATTCTTATAAATATAAGACTCAATTATCATCATCAATATTAAAGAAAATAATTAATTTAATCAATAAAATTAAATTTGTCTTAAATATATAAATTTTACTAAAATTATTATTGTCATTAATTATTCTCACTCTTATAATTGTTTGTCAATATATTATTTCTCTTCTTTTAATGAGAAGTATTTTTACTCGAAAAATAATTAATATAAAATCCTTTATAAATCAAGCTTTATAAGATAAAAACAACTATCATTATAAATTTAGGTCTTATGAAATTAAAAATTACACAATTTTTATATACTACATTGTGGATATATTATTTATGGTACTGCATAATTTTTATATAACAAAAGTGTGCTAACAAGGAATAAATTTTTTAAAATAATAAAATATTTAAGATCCGACAGTTTCATTACTTTGCTGCTTCTCGCCTTGGTCTTGGCTCAGTGGCTCTTTGCTTGTTTAAACTCCACTTTCTTCCACCCACAGACTCTCCCAGTCCATCTCTCTGCTCAATATATTCCTTTAGTCATTAATTATAATTTTTTTAAAATTATTTATTTCTTTTTACAAAACTTTTTTAATTTTTAATATTAATTAATTTTTTTATATATTCTTAATTAGATATTCTCTTTCTAAATATTATTCAAAAATAAATAATTGAATAGAAAATAAAATTTAAAATTATAATATAGATAATTGATAAATTTAATATAATAATTATTTCTTTTAAGCAGATATGAATTAGTTACAAAAATCTTGTATAATTAAAGACTGTATTATCTTATTTTAACTTTTTAGTTTTCACTGTTTTTTCTCTCTCTGAAACTAGAAATACAATACTAGTAACATTTTTTCCATTGTTGCTGAGGAGACTAGGAAATTAATATTTAATATACACTTTAATTAAAGCTGGATTCTTGTGGCTATGTGAATTGTCAAGCTAAGCTTAAGTCCACTCAATCTCGAATCCATGGAAGCAGAATCTAGGGTTTGACAGCCCCAAGTCCATCAAGGTCCGTGCTTTGGGGCTTTTCTATTACTTTTTCTCCCACACCCAGTTAATAATTCTCACAGCTACTGTGTCTTCGCTTATTTTCAATAATTAACATGACCTGAAATTTTGAAACTTGAACCAGAAATCAGATATTGTTTGGTGAAAATTGGGTTTCTCTCTATGTAGGTCTCTTTATCCTAATCTGCCACATGGGTCCAAATGTGCACTATGCTTTGTAGAAGAAAAAAAAGAAAGAGAGTTTTCTTAGGAGGGAGTCTCGTGTTCTTATCTTAGGTTTGTGTCCCTCTGTGTGTTGGTGTATTTTTTTAGTTCCTTTTATCTCTTTTTTTTTGCCCCAGATATAGGGTAATATGGATTTTGTTGAAGAAGCTAATAGAGCAGCTATTGAGAGCTGTCAGAGTTCTGAGTATGATGTCTCAGCCAGGGAATTCAGTTCATTGTAGTAATTTGATGGTGGAGGACCCTTTCTTTCGTCCCTGCCACCATTCCCTTAATGAGTGAATGGCGGGTTCACTCCGGAACGGAACCTCTGCTCGAGTTGCTTCCGACTGGAGAGGCTGTAGTGAGGTTCAAGAAAGTTGTTTCACTCCTAAGTAGTGGTTTGGGTCATGCAAGAGTAAGGAAGCACAAAAAACTTCAAATCCCTTTTTCTGAAAGTATTCTCTTGGACAAACAAGTTTGCAAAACCGATCATCATTCAAAATGTCTGCAGTTTCCTCATACAAGTTTTACTGAGAAGTCAGTTCAGGGATTTGCGTGACTTTTCTTTGTGTTATCAATCTGGTAGCATTTTAATATCTAGCAACCTGATATGTAGCAACCTTGATCTTGTTGTGGCTGTTTTGAGTTGTTGCCACTGAGGCTCTGAAGTTATGAGTACTCATTGTTGTCATTGGATAAACCAGAGCAACTCCTCTGTTTTGATGAGGAAGAGGAGCTTATAGTCAGTGGTGTTTAATTGAAACTTCCAATGAGGAAGCAGAGAAGCTTCTCATAGTTCCAGAAGGTTTTGTGAAGAAGGCATGCTCATCCACCTCCTCTTTCAGTCCATACACATGGCAAGCCATGTCTGATAGTGAAGGAAAGGTGTTTGGTTTCCGGAAGGCACTAAAATTGATTGTATTAGGGGTATGTTATATTGACAGTGAAAATAGTTTTTTATATTTTCATTTAATTACACATTAATATAGTTGGGATGCATTTTTCTTTCATGATTCAAACCATTTAATTCTGTACAGCTGTAGAAGCTTGTAAAACAAGCTCTATTGCTTTGATAAAATTCAGAGCATAGTGTCTAAAGACACAAACTCTATTCTTCACCTTTGGAGCAGTGAGGTCTCTGGCTGTTAACCAAGATGAATGTCCTGTTTTTACTGCAGGAATTGGCCAAGGATATAAAGGAACTGTTCAGAAATGGGAATTGAGCCGAACTAACTGTTTGTCCGATTATCATGGCCATGAGGAGGTTTGTTTAGTGCTTTTGACTCAAGCTTTTATACTTGTATGCATCTATTAAACTCCGCTGAAACTCTTGTAGTTGGAACTGGAAATGGTTCTCTGAGGTCAAATTAATTCTTTGTTTTGAATGCCATTTCAATCAGATATTTAAAAAATATCTCGATGCCTGCAAACTTTTGAATCTTTGTTGTACTGTACAGGTTCATTGATGTTGCTCGAGGTCAAAAGCTTCATATCTGGAGAGGCGAATCTACTGAATGTAGTTTTCCTTCATTTAATTGAAGATATTTTCCTAAAAGAACCTAAATGAAAGTGATGAGCTTTTTGAGTCTGGTTGATATATTGCATGTGTTTAATTGTGTGGAGTAGGCTTGATTTTAATGAATCCGGATTCTGAGTGAGTCATATAGGACCCCTCTTTTATTCATCTTGATTTATCATTTAACAGCTTCAGTGGTATGGCTCCCTCATGTTTGGGAAGTTCTAGCCAATCTCTTGAAATTTTGGTTCTGAAAGGAAACAAATTTTCTATTGATGCAATTTGTGGTTTGTTTTTGATGATTATTGTTGCATGATAATGCATATTTCACATATTTGTGGTTTCTTTTTGTTTTCATTCGGAAGATATCTTAGCCTCCAATTTCCTTGTATTTTTCTTCTCCTCATCTGAATGAATTCCTTTTTATATTAAATATATTTTACAGAAATTGCTGGATCAAGATGAAAGCAGAAAGTTAAAACAGCGGATTGGTTTTAAAAATTCTTTGATCTTTGACACAAAGCCTATGAGTGATGGACGGGTATGATACTGCTTCTCCTTCTGCATTGGTGCTCTGTCTTTAAGATTTCTCTGAGATGTGTATCTGCTTCAACCTATGTGACGATCGACTATAAATTTTTTAAATTAGTAAATTAATTTGGCTTCAATTTTAATAACACATCCATAGAATACCCCTCTTTTTTGTATACAATGGCAGCAATAAAGTTTCATGAAGAGCAGAGAATCAAAAGGACGTGTTTCATTGGAGCTTAAAGATGACGTCCACAAGGCTTTCAACAAGGACAAGGCCGAGTTTAGCCGCTCTGGGATTTCATCTTCATCATCCCTCAGAGATTCTGTTGTACATTACAAGGTTAGGAAAGTCTATCCATATTATATTTTGCAATCATTTACACCAATGGTAGTCAAACCATGTTGAGGTAAAATTGAGGGCATAGTAACACTTAAGTTAATTGCTTCACCCATCACAAGCCATGACTTACACTTGTCATCATGTTGTTGCTGATTCTTCATGGATTACTGGGCCATTACATATATATATATATATATATATATATATATATATATATATATAGAAAATGACCAATATAGATTCTTCAGCTATTTATATACTAATTCATTAAAATATAGATTATGTAAAATGGTGGCAATTGGTTCAATAGTTTTCTGTCTGTTTTCCTTGTTTAAAAATAAAGCATATTCAAATTGAAAAAAAATAAGAAAAAAAAAACAAAGACGGTTGTGCACCTAACCGTTCTAGAATGTACATCTACTAAGACGGTCGTAGCCACCGACTGTCTTAGAAAGAAATTCTAAAAAAAAATTTACTGGATATTCTAAGACGGTTAAACGGTGACCGTCTTAGAATTTCAAAATATACTTAAACAGTTGCGGAAGAAATCGTATTAGAAAATGCTTTAAATAAAAAAATAATATAGATTCTAAGACGGCTATTCACTGTAACCATCTTAGAAAGAACACATACTAAGACGGTTACAGCAGATAACCGTCTTAGAATCTGTTGAATTTTTTTATTTTTTTTTCTAAAATTACCTTCTAAGACGGTCTGACAACCGTCTTACTAGGTTCGACTTTCTACGTCGCGCTATACTAGGATGGTTCTAGAACCGTCTTTAAAGGCTTATTTTAACCGTCTTAAAAATCGAGTTTTGTAGTAGTGATGGTACCACATTGTATGCTGATAGATGAGTCTGGTGCATGCATCATTCTATGCATGATTGTTTGAGTTGTGAAATGCATTGGATGATTGGTTTGCGAGTGTGTACTGGAATCATGGATTTTTGTTAATAATTGTGGTGGGTAATGTTGTTTCCTTCCCAATTGCTGCTATATGATGTTTGTTGGTTGTATATAATAAACTCAGTCTTGCATTTGTTGTACCATGTTGTTGGTATCTGTGATGATCGTGAACCTTTATTCGTGTGAGCAGATGAGCAGCATTAGGTGACTCTGGAGGGAGATTCTTTTTGGTTGGAGCCACAGAGCCGTCGTGATGACGATGAATTACTTTTTAGAAAAGAGTTGTGTTTTGATAGTCAACTCTTTCTTAGTTGGTATTTTGATTTATTTTTCAAGGATATGAACATTTTAGGTGTAAATACTTGTAAATACAATTAACTAATATCCGGACATGTGATGGTTTAAGATATACATGTTTGTGTATTTATTTATATATTTATATTTATATATAGTATGAAAAATGTAATATCACAAATAATTTACCATCATTTTTTTGATAAAATTAATGGGGTTTTCAATAAAATTTGAAATATACACGATTAGAGTTAGTAATACCGTAGTGATGAGGCGGGTTGTTACACCCACTTCGGGGGGTACTAGTCAGGTAATGAGCATAGATAAAGGGTCCATCCCTTACACATTGATTGTTTATACAACTCAACATGGCGATACGTTCGATGTGGATCCACGTGATGATATCGTCGACAAGGGACCTAAACTGATTGAAGAACTTGTCAAATTACAGCTCGAACCTAAACCTGGGCAATGTACAAAGCTTAGCAAACACCTCACTAATCACGAGCACAGACACATAGCTGACATTCTTCGTAAGAATGCAAACTGATTTGCTTGGCAACCATCTTATATGTCGGGCATTGATCCTAGTGTCATATGCCACAAGCTGACAATATGTCCACAAGCTAAGCCAATAGCTTAGAAGAAATAGAATATGAGAGAAGAAAGATGAAAGGCAGTAAAGGAAGAGGTTGACAAATTGCTCAAAGCTAATTTCATTAGAGAAGTCAGGTATTCCACTTGGCTTGCCAAAGTTGTCATGGTTAAAAAGGCCAGTGAAAAATGGCGCATGTGCACAGATTTTACCGATCTCAACAAGGCATGCCTAAAGGACGTATCTATTACCCAGCATCGACAGACTGGTTGATGGTGCATCTGGGTTCCAGATCCTGAGTTTCCTGGATGCCTACTTCGGGTTCAACAGATCAGAGTGCACTCCCCACATGAAGAAAAGACGACATTCATTACTGAAGATGCCAATTATTACTACAGAGTCATGCCTTTCGGCCTAAAAAATGCAGGGGTCGCATATCAACGACTTATGGACCGTGTTTTCAGAAAACAAATCAGACGCAATGTCGAGGTTCATGTTGATGACATGATTGTCAAGTCTCAAAACGTAGCTTAGCATGTGGTGGATTTGGAAGAAGTATTTGAAGAACTGCGGAAGTATGACATGCGTCTTAACCTCGAAAAGTGCACATTCGGGGGGGTGGAAAATTCCTTGGTTTCATGATCACAGCGGGAAATTGAAGTCAACCCAGACATGCTCAACCATTTTACAAATGCATAGCCCAACTAATGTCAATGAAGTTCAAAGACTAAATGGAAGACTGGCAGCTCTATCATGATTCCTCCCAAAGCTCGCCAAGAAGGCGAAGCCCTTTTACAGGTTACTCAACAAGACTAAACCATTCCTCTGGAATGAAGCCTGTCAACAGGCTTTTGAAACATTTAAGAAGACCATCGCTGCTCCACCAGTCTTGAGTCGACCTAGACTAGAGGCACCATTGCCTCAGTATCTTTCAGTTGCGGATGAGGCTGTTAGTTCAGCACTTGTCCAAGAAGAAGGGAAGCATCAACTCCCTATCTATTTCACCAGTCGCATGCTACATGATGCCGAGAAACTGTTGAATATAGGAGGAGCTAGAAGAAGATCAAGTCAAAGATGAAGCTTGTTGAAGGAAGATTTTAGCTTTTCACATGCCAAGGCATTTGTAATGTGTTAAGTGTATGTGAGGCTAATCTTATGTGATCCTTGCATTACATGAACATGACCATTAACATGCATACATGATTTTACTAAAGCATTAAAGCTATTCATGTTTTAAAAAAAAGTTAATTTCTCATGGTTAAGTTTTTGGAAAAACAAAATATTACTACTTTAATCGATTACACAAGGATATAATCGATTACCAGCTTATGCTTGATTTTGGAGAAGTCATGAAGAACATTTTAATCGATTACTAGCTACTCGTAATCAATTACATAGCACAAAATGTAAATCATGTTTATATGTCTTAATCGATTACCATTATACTGTAATCAATTACACAAGTTCATTTTTAAATATGCATGACTGCCTTAATCTATTATCACAATCAGTAATCGCTTACCCAGGCTTATTCTGAAATTGTACATGTCTGCCTTAATCAATTACCATAATGAGTAATCGATCACATTAGCTTATTTCAAAAACAAAACATGTATGGTTTAATCGATTATAACTCGATTTAATCGATTACTTTCTTCGTTATAAATCTCAGATTGAGCTAAGAACATTTTAATTGATTATCTGGAAGATTAATCGATTACATATGACAATTTAATCGATTATAATAACGATTTAACCGATTACAGTCTGTTACAAATGTTGGTTATAAATAGAATGTGAGTTTGTTTGAAAGATACAACTCTTGACTTCGAAATTTCAAAGCATTCACAAGCCTTCTCAAAGTTAGAAGGGATTTTCTGAGCTAGATAGTTCTTGTCCATCTTTTAAATCTTCATGGTGTATTGAAAGATTTATTGGACAAAGTTTTCAAAGAAGTTTTTGGAGAGAAAGGTCTGAAATTGATTTCTGCATTTCAACTCTGATTGGTAAATCATATTCATTCTTATTCATTGGATCATCAGATTGTCTCTCTTTATTAACTATTATTGTAAATTCATTTTTGAATTCTTGGCTATTTGTAACTTTTGTAAAAGATTCTTTAAGCTTTTTCTAGAGTGAGTTTCTCTAGAGGGAAGAGTAGAGAAGGGTTCTCTATGTCTTGATCATTAGAAATCTAATAGGGTTTTAGATTTTCTTTCTTTATCTAGGTTTGATAAAGAGTGATTGTTGTAAAGCTTGTAAGAACTGAAATTTGATAATAGTGGAACTCTAATCTAGTGTTGATTAGGAGAACTGGATGTAGCTTCTCTTGAGAAGTGAACCAGTATAAATTCTTGTGTTGTTTTCTATTCCTTAACTTCTTCTTGCTATCTTGATCTGTGGTTCTTGGTGATATCTACATTACTCAACAAGTTCTGTTATAAGCAATTGTTTTCTTGGGCTGAGTGGTTTGATTGATTTGAAGCATTTTTGTTTCAATTGTGATTAAGATCCTATAACTTTGGTTTTCTAAAGTTTTTAAAAGGCCAAGTTTAAACCAATTCACCCCTCTTGGTTATTGTGTGTATTCCTATTGTTTTCAAAAATAATATCAAATGATAGAGAAGATAGCCTTAGCACTTGTCACCTCTACCAGACGCCTCTGACCTTACTTCCAAAGTCACCACGTAATAGTGAAAACTAACTATCCTATTCAACAGATACTGCGGAAACCAGAATTGGCAGGCATGATGGTAGTATGGTCGATTGAATTATCAGAGTTCGACCTATGATATGAACCCTATGCCCCACGGCCCCATGAAGACACAATTCATGGTGGACTTCTTAGTAGAGTTTGCAATGGATGAAAAATCTATCCTAGACTGGTGGAATCTCTATATGGATGGAGCGTCCAACATGCAGGGAAGTGGAGTAGGAATTATTCTTGAGGGTCTTGGCAACATCATGTTGGAACAAGCCCTCAAGTTTAATTTCAAAGCCTCCAACAACCAAGCTGAGTACGAGGCACTAATTGTGGAACTTAAGATCGCAAAAGAAGTTGGAACTAAGTATCTGAGGTGCTACTCCGACTCACAACTCGTCCAGAGACAGGTTGCCGACAAGTTTCAGACCAAAGAAGCCATACTCCTTCGATACTATCATCTTGTCAAGACACTTAAAGATAGCTTTGAGTGTTTTGAGATGTATCATATATCGCGAGAGAGTAACACCAGAGCTAATCTGCTCTGCAAGTTGGCCAGTACTAAGAAGACCAGGCACCTCAGAACCATCATCCAAGAAACACTCCAAAATCCCACCATTGACACCCAAGAGATAATGGCAACCAATTTGGAGGAACCTAACTGGATGACCCTTTACCAAAACTTTTTCACCAAGGTTTTAACACCGTTGACAGATGAAAATGAGGCCCGACGTTGAAGAGAAAAGCCAACTACTACGTCATCCTTGATGGCGAACTATTCCAAAGAGGGTTAATTGCACCTCTACTCAAGTGTCTGAATAACCAACAAGCGAACTAAGTCCTAAGAGAGCTTCACGAAGGGATTTACAGCCTTCAGACAGGAGGAGGCTCGCTTGCCACAAAGCAGTTCGAGCAGGATACTATTGGCTGACACTCAGGCGATGCCTTCGAATTCATCTGAAGGTGCAAAAGGTGTCAGGAGTTTGCGAACGTCCCACGGATTCCCCCTAACAACCTTCACACTATCACTTCTCCATGGCCTTTCGTAATGTGAGGGATGGACATCTTGGGACCATTTCCTAAAGCTCCAGAAATGGTCAAGTTCCTACTGGTGGCTATCGACTACTTCATAAGGTGGATCGAAGCGAACCATTATGAGAGATAACTGCCAGCGAAGTCGAAACCTTTTGGAAACATCTCATATGCAGGTATGGTCTACCCTATGCTATTGTTACTGACAACGATACACAATTCAAGGCACAGACCTACGAAGACTTTCTCACACAATTGGGTATCAAGCACTTGGTCACTTCTATCGAGCATCCTCAGACAAATGGTCAAGTAGAAGCAGCCAACCGAGTTATCCTTCGAGCCTTACGAATTAGACTTGACAAGTCTAAAGGACTCTGGAAGGAAGAACTCCCCAGCATATTGTGTGCTTATCATTGCTCACTACAATCAACTACTCATGAAACTCCCTTTCGACTCACTTATGGCACTAACGCCATGATTCCAGTACAGCAAGGGGGAACATCAGCAAGAAGAATGTTGTTTTAGGAACAACATAATGAAGAGAACATGCAGGTTGACCTAGAAACCGCGAAGGAAGTTAGGGATGTGGGCAAAATCAAGGAAGAAGCTATGAAATGTCAGATGACACGAAGATACAACACCAAGGTTCAACCACAAACCTTTCAGTTAGGTGACCTAGTCTGGCATGTCCGGGGTAAAGCCAGAAAAGATCCTCACGCAGGCAAGCTTAGACCTAACTAGGAAGGCCTGTTCAGGGTTGTCACCAACTTGGACATTGACGCCTACAAACTACAGGAACTAAGTGGTAAAGACGTTCCAAGAACTTGGAAGGCTACCCACTTGAAGTTCTATTACAGCTGAAGAATTGAAGATAGGGTGGTGTACTCTTTTTCCAACTCAAGTCTTTTTTTCCACTGGGTTTTGGCTTGAGAGGTTTTAATGAGGTCCATTTGAGGAATAACAAAGAGAATATGTACATTGATTGCAACATTAATAAAAGGTATCTCTCTTTTCTTTTTACTTATGTCGACCTTGTAGGAACATAATTCATTTCAGGAACCACAACCTGAACGCTATCCCAAGTCCAGGCTTGACAAAAACCCAGGATCGTGTCCTAGTAGTACTCGCCAATGTCTATCTTTGGTGAACCTAAATCTAGGGTGGACGCGTCCTGGTACTCTCAAAAGGTTCTTAAAATCCTAGGCCTTTGGTAGCACTTTAGGTGGACCTCCAGCAAAATCGAAGGCAGCCCCTTGGTCGATGATAGGTTCTTAAAATCCATTTACTCGATGAACCTTGACAAAACTCATGACCAACTCTTGGTACTCTCCAAAGGTTCTTAAAATCCTAAGGCCGACCATTGGTAGCACCTTAGGTGGACCTCCAGCAAAATCCAAGGTAGCCCCTTAGTAGATTACAGGTTCTTTATCCTAGGGCTGGCCTTCGGTAGTACCCTAGGAGGACCTTCAACAAAACCCAGGACTAGCTCCTGGTACTTTACAGGTTCTTTATCTTAGGGCCAGCCTTCGGTAGCACCTTAAGAGGACCTTCAACAAAACCTAGGACCAGCTCCTTGTACTTTATAGGTTCTTTATCCTTGGGTCGGCCTTTGGTAGCACCCTAGGAGGACTTTCAACAAAACCAAGGACTAGTTCTTGGTACTTTACAGGTTCTTTATCCTAGGGCTGGCTTTCGGTAGCACCCTAAGAGGACCTTCAACAAAACCCAAGACCAACTCTTGGTAATCTACAGGTTCATGAATCTAAACTCTGGTAGACCGTCTAGGTTCGTAAACCCAAGTCTTGGTCGACCTCCAATTCCAAAATCCAAGATGGACACGTCCCTGGTAGTTCTTCAACTTGCTAAGTCTAAGACCAGCTCTTGGTAACCTTAAGATTCACAAACTCAAGATCATACTTTGGTGAATCTCGATAAAACCCAACATGGACAAACTCCACCAGTGTCAAACTTCACAAATATAAGGTACAACTATGTCTATCCTCGACATATATTATTATTTCTACATTACATCCTTGCAGGATTATGCGTTCTCAGGAACATAAAACCCAGGATCCATTCTTGGTATACTAAAGTCCAGGGTCTACCCTTGGCATACTAAACCCAAAAAAACTCTCTTGGTACTCTTATGTCTATGAAATCCCGACATGTCAGACCATAGAGTTGCATGTTTTGCAGGATTAGATTGTCAAGGTCCACCCTTGACATTTCAAATCCAAGAAAACTCTCTTGGTACTTTCATTCACTTGGAACCTTGATAAGCAATGCTATCGATTTAGACACTAGCAAAACAGGAGTCCAAGATAATTGTCCAAGATCCACCCTTGACAATTCAAACCCAGGACAAGCTTTTGGTGTGCATGTTCATTTGGAATCTCAACAAGCAATGCTACACACTTAGTCATTTGCAAAAGTAGAAATCCAATATCAAGTTTAGGAATTACACTTGACACTACAAACCCAAGCTACATTCTTGGTAATTTATTTTCTTCTAACTCTCAGCAAGCAAAAAGGGACTCTACTAATAACAGAGTCTTAACATTTACAATGAACAAAATAAGTCAAGCGGCTTATATTCATCCACACAAGCATTCACAAATAGAAGACAATATGTAAAGATGAAGACACAAAAGAGTTGAAGAAAATGGAACATTTCATTAAATTGAAATTGTCAAATTCATTTACATGGCTTTCACTCCTTGAAAAAAAAAAACAAAGCAAAAACAGAAAGTACAAAACGTGGCAGCCTACACATTGGCCCCTGAAAACAATAGGAATACCCACAATAATCAAGAGGGGGGTGAATTGGTTAGATCTTAGTATTTTAAAAAAATTGTTTATAAAATCAGAGTTAAAGGATCTTCATCACTTTTAAACTAAGAATACTTTTAATCAATCAAATCACTCATCCCAAGTTGCATTTACCTTTGTAAAGCTTTCTTAAAAGATCAATCAAATCACTATTCTTAGATAAGAGTAACATGTATTTTTATCCTTGACTTCTTTTGTAATCATCAAAATCCTTTTACAACATATTGTATTTGTCAACATTAGATGAAAAAGAAGCACATACACATCCATTCATTTTGTAACTTGAAACAAGTTTTTCATTTTCTTTTTTCAAGTTACAAATTTCAGTTTGCAATTCTGTAATTTTTGCAACATGCCATCTAAGATTTCCTTTTAGCTTATTATTGGATTTTGGAAGCTTTTGGGCCTCTTCATGCATTTCTTGAACAACATCAATAACTTGATCAAGTTAAGAACTTACCTCAGTTCCAGCAATTGACAGATCATCATCTTCATTAATTGTGGAAGTGAGATTCACATTTGCTTCTTCATTTTCAGTTGATGATTCAAAAGTTGTTGACTCATTATCTTCCCAAGCTATATAGGCTCTCTTAGGGCTTTCCTTCTTTCTTTATCTTGTTTTCACATTGTTGTTGTTCTTTGTGAACTTTCTGTTCTTGTTTCTTCTCAAGAACTTGCTGAACTTTTTGACAATGAAATTCATGTTGTCCTCTTCATCTTCTTCACTTGAGTCTTCCATTTTTTCCACCTTTGAGGATGCAGCTTTCAAGACTATGCTTTTGTGTTTCTTTTCTGCATCTTCTGCATTGGTTAGTTGTGACATTTCAAGTTCATACTCAAGAAGCTTATCAAATAGTGCAGCCATGGATATTTTGGATAAATCTTTTGATTCTTTGATTGTTGTCACCTTTGGTTTCCATGGTCTTGTGAGACACTTCACGATTTTGATGTTCAACTCTTCAGCATCAAAGATCTTTCCAAGACCAAGAAGATGATTAACTATATGAGTGAATCTTGTTTGAAGCTGAGATATGCTTTCAGTGGTGTTCATCTTGAACATTTCATACTCATGGATTAAGGCATGTTTTATCGATCTTCTTACTTCATTTGTACCATCATGAGTTATCTCTAGCATTTCTCACATCTCCTTTGCACTTGTGCACCTAACAGTTCTAAAGAATTCATCAGAGGAAAGTGCAGAAGTAATCATATTCTTAGCTTTAAAATTATATTGGACAACTTTCCTTTCAGCATCTGTCATTTCATCCCATTCTTTAAGAATCATATCATTACCAACAGTTTTTATAAGAATAACATGGCCTTTTTCTATGGCATTCCAAGCACCTGAGTCATTTGATTGAATAAAAATTTTCATTATGTTTTTTCCAAAAATTGAAGTGCTCTCCTTCAAACATTGGAGGACGGTTGAGGGAGGCACCTTCCTTGAAGGTAATTTGTGTGGTATTCATTTTCCTTTAAAGAAAGATGGTGATCTTGAATAACACTCAAGAACTTGCTCTCATACCAATTGAAAACAATAGGAATACCCACAATAACCAAGAGGGGGGGTGAATTGGTTAGATCTTAGTATTTTTTAAAAAATTGTTTATAAAATCAGAATTAAGGGATCTTCATCACTTTTAAACCAAGAATACTTATAATCAATCAAACCACTTAGCCCAAAAAACCAATAGCTCAAAACAAAACTTGTTGAGTAATGATAATGATACCAAGAACAAATGAATAAGATAACTGATAAAGATGAAGGAATATAAAAGAAACTCAAGAATTTATACTGGTTCACTTCTCAACAGAAGCTACATCTAGTTTCTTCTAATCAACACTAGATTAGAGTTCCACTATTATAATTTTCAGTTCTTACAAGCTTTACAACAAATTCTCTTTATCAACACTAGATAAAGAATAGAAATCTAAAATCCTATTAGACTTCTAATGAACAAGAACCAGAGAACATTACTCTGTTCTTCCCTAGAGAACACTACTCTAGCCCAAGCTTCAAAGAACCCTTTTACAATAACATCAAATAACAAACATTACAAAAACGAATTTACAACCAAAGATAATGGAGAGAAGCAACCTGATGATCCAATGAATATGAATGCATATGAGTTACCAATCAAAGTTGAATGCAGAAAAAGAATTTCAGAACATGCTCTCCATTAATCCTTTGAAATCTCTTTCCCAAAAAATCATTCAATACCCATGAAGATTAAAGAGCGGGACAAGAGCTTAGTTAACCCAGAAAATCACTTTCTAACTCTTAGAAGGCTTGTGTATATTCAGAATTCGAAGTGTTCAAGTTAAGTTTCAAGCCAAGCCTCTTTTCTATTTATAACAACTTTTTGTAACAACCTGTAATCGATTAAAATGACTTATGTAATCGATTAAATTGTCACTTAATCGATTAAAGTGTTCAAGGCTCCATTCTGGGTTTCACAACGAACAAAATAAATGATTAACCCAAGATGTAATCGATTAAATCACAAAAGTTTTATTGCAGAAACAACTTGTGTAATCGATTACATTTTATGCTAATCGATCAAAGCAGTGAAGCAAGCTTTTTCAAATAGCTTATGTAATCGATTACGAATAACAGTAATCGATTAACACAACAATGCACAATATCCATTTTACACTATGTAATCGATTAATATGTTCATCAAAGCTTTTCCAGTTTCAAACACGAACCAAATAATCGATTAATCCGTTGTGTAATCGATTAATACAATGGAATTACATTTTTCCAAAAACATTACTCAATTAAATCTTTTTTCAAATTGTGAGTAGCTTTGATATTTTAATAAAAACATTTAAGCATGTTAATGATTATGTGCATGCAATGAAGGATCAAAAGATTGTCTTCTCCTACACTTTATTTGAATTACAATCTTCAAGGCATGTGAAAAGCTCAAAACATTATTCTTAAGTCATAGGCTTCATTCTTCTTGTTGCTCCCCCTATATCCAACAGCCTATCAATAGTAGTCTCCTTCAGCGAAACACTACCTCGGATAACTTGCCCGTCACCATCAATTCTGATGTGCAACAACTGGACCACTAAGTTGTTCCAATACCTTAGTGGCTCTGGTTAGACGATCTCCACTCTTTCCAACAAAGATATTGAAGATGACCTTCTGCACTTTTATCTCCCTCATTGGTTCAACAATATCTTCAGAACATCTTCCCTCACCCACTCGAAGCCAAGCAGGATTGGAGTAGCAGTTGGTAACCCAGTTCTACGACTACGACGCACATGAGGAGAGACCCTCACACTTCTAACACCACTTGGCCTCGATCCCTCAGAAGCAGATGGAGGGGGAAGAATGTTGAGTGGCAAAGGCTCACCAGTCCGAGGGGTGATAGATGGCCTTGCCCGCTGACGAGGGCGAGAAATACCCTCATCAACCCGATGGGAACTCACCCTTCTTCTGGAAGAGAAAGACCCGTTAGAGGTTCCACCATGGGTGTCCTCCTCAGAGGAGTCACCAATGGAGATAACATCGCACATAACACGCTGCTCCATTGGCTCTCCCGAATCGCTGCCTCCCAAACCTAGAGCAGAATCAGAAATGGGTGACTCAGAAATTTTTAGAGAAGGATGTTGAGAATAGAAGAAAGGTTTGAAGCGAGAAGGGACAGAGGAAGAAGACGAGTTTCAAAGGAAAGAGAAATGACAGTGAAAGAAATGGCAAATGTCTCATCAACTTAAATGAGACATGACAATTGAGTAGTTATGCGCGGATTTGAAACGTCTCCCTTTGCCCGCTCACCCACTACTGCACTACTCTAGTATGTGCCCACTCCTTGAGGAACATGTATGCACGAGTACGACGAGTGTGCTTCATGCACCTAGGGAAATAACAGAGCATCACGCATGCTTTCAAGGCTCACGTCCAATGGCCAGATTTTGGAAGAAGTGCCCAACCTTGACGCTTCATTTGCCTATCATATTTGACTGCATAAGATACATCCATTTTGGGCACTTCAACAGTGACAACCCGAACAATACAGTCTACGTTAACAGGCTTGACATAGCTCCACAATTACTTTTTACAAAGTTATCAGCATTGACATTGGACATCCCTTGTCCACTCTAAAGAGCTCCTCGAGCTCAACATTACATTTTACTTGTCAAGAACATCAACCTTGACATTGGACATCCCTCATCAACACTTTCTCATCCTTTTTCACCTATAAATTGGCTTAGAGGTTGGGGGGCTTACGTATTGTACAAATTGGTAAAATTACACGTGGACATTACTGTGGGGGTCATTATACACGTGTCGGCCCTGCTACAGTAATCGTGTACATTTCTGCCCTAAGTGTCAACCCTGACACGATGAAGACAACTTGTCTGCCTTGCTATAGTAGGGCGGACGTCAACAGTAATATCTCCTTATTATTATGTATATGTTAGGCTCATTATTCAAACTGGAGCAACCACCTTACCTCCTAACATCTCTCCTATTATCTACATACTGTTATTTATCTACAAATAACAATATATCTACAAGGTACACATTATCTCTAATTCAAATATAACTACCTGCTATTATCGGTTGTTATCTTATCAACAGATTATCTAATAAACAAAGGCCCAAAGCCCATACTCCACACTATAACTCTAAACCTTTATGGAGGCTGTAATACCTTGAATTTTAATCACGTGTTTAAGCTTAGATTAAGCATGAATCTAAGTTTATGGGTTAAGGGAATGTGATCATGCTTAAGAGTCCTTTGGAAGAGGCTTAAAATGCAAGTTTTGGGTTTTCTGGCATATGGCGCGACCCACTTGGGATGTCACGCGAGTCGCGTGATATGGCCGAGAGGGTGGCGCGA
>PYAF01004426.1:4329-18809 GCA_007407185.1 Glycine tomentella | reverse complement strand
GGATATTTGTACAGTTTTGTATTGTACAGTGAAACTTTGATGTCTATTCACCATACTATGATGTACAGTGTTATACAGATGACATTTGATGATGTCACTATTAGTATTTGCTTCCAAACTGCTTAAACTCTGATTGATTATCTTTTTGATTGTGGTGTATGTTTGGTAATGACCCTGATTAGAAAATTGGGGCATTACAGAGGCTAGGAAGATCTTGATCATCTCAGAATATACGGAATATCATCACTCATTATCTATCCGAGACATCCTCGGAAACCTTAAACACTTCCTTATATACTTGATTATTCTTCAATAATTAATGTACTTACTTGAGCGTCAGAGTGTTTTTCCTTTGTTTTGTAATCTCTATTCTAAACAAAGACGATCTTTCATTCGACATGCAAAGTTTGGAACCCACCTGTCATCATACGTGTAATTTCCAGATTTTGGTAAGAACATAACAAAACAAAGGCCCATGTTCCATGCTACAAATACATGTTCTCTCTAAACCTTTAATCATATCATGACCATTCCAGATGTTCTCAGATTCATCCGATACACACTCAGAAACTCTCCACTCTTTTACTTTGTTATTCTTTCATAATTGATATACTTACTTGAGCGTCAGAGTCCCTTTCCTTTGTTTTGCAGGTCCGATCCCCTCCTTGACAAAGACGATTCTCTATCCGACGTGCAAAGTTTGGAACCCACTTGTCATCATACGTGGAATTTCCAGATTTTGGTAATAATACTAAAAAAACAATTGTTCGGAATGAGTTAAACAACATAACCTATTGTTTTATTCTATTTTATATTTTTTCCCTTTGAAATTGTAAATATGTTGTATAAAGTGATTCATACAATCGGGCATCGATCAATTCTTGACTCCTACAATTTTTTTCATCTGATTAATGTTATAACGCGATTCTTTCCATTCTTGTTGTCATCCATTATATATCTACATATTTCATTCTATGAGCTTCTCTTTACATCCTTTAAAAAGAAAAGCTTTTCTTTTACCTGTCTCATTAAAACCCCTTCACTTATTTAATTTATTTAACTTGGCCATGATAATTTGGTCAATTTGGCCATTTGGTCCCCTCAAATTGCTAATTAAATAGGAATATTTCCTCAACAATTTCAAATAATTATGAATTTTATGTTACTAGAGATCCATATTGACTAATGGCATAACTAATTAAATATATAAATGAAAAATAATCCTCTTATCTTATAAGTCAGTTTTGTAGATTGAATTAGACCTAAATTCAAATTGATATGTCAAAAATCTAACATTAATTAATAATATAACAAAATTAAAGTATAAGGTAAAATTAGACTTAAATTCACATTCTAAGATTTTATACAAACACATGATGACATCAATATATACAAGGAGACAAGCTCCAATTACATATACATATGTGTCATTAACAGTTATTAAATATACATTCAAGCTTTATCTATTGAAAAATACAATAAAGAAAAAATAACATATGTAATCATGTATTAATAGTTAAATTCTTTTTACACTGTTTTCAATTGCAGTTATTTAAATTTTTTTATATTATCAATTACTGTTAAATTTTATTACTATTAGAAAATAAGATGTTTGTTAACTTTTTTATAAAAAAACATTTATACTAACATTAATTATTTAAAAAGTATTATAAAAATGATTTCTAATTAATTAATAATATAAAAATATTTACACTAACAATGATTTTTTATTATTATCAGCAAATATAAATTTAACTCATGGACACCAGGGGAGCCTCCCTAATGGTCATTACATTGATAACGTATACATATTAAACTATAAATAAATTAATTTAGTACTAAAAAAATAACTTTTATGACAGTTCTCAAACCGTCTTTGAAGCCATTGTTGAGGAAGATCAAGACTATCTAAGACGGTTCTCAAACCGTCTTAGAAAGTCCAATTTCTAAGACGGTTTTGTAAGAAATCATAGAATTTAAAAAAAAAAAATTGAGGATTCTAAGATGGTTTTATGCAAAAATCGTCTTAGAATGTATACTTTCTAAGACGATTTTCCAGAGAACCGTCTTAGAATGATTTTTTAAAAAAATTAAAAATTGAGGATTTTAAGACGATTTTCTGCAAAAACCATTTTTCTAGAGAATCGTCTTAGAATGTGTTTTTTTTTATAAAAAAAATTAAAAATTGAGGATTCTAAGACGGTTTTTCCAAAAACTGTCTTAGAATGTATACTTTCTAAGACGATTTTTGGAAAAACTGTCTTTTGTAGATCCATTTACACCCAATGGGTTTTATCCCTTTTAAGTGCTTGTACAAGAGACCAAACTGAGTTAGAATGCATAGATTCCATCTCACAGTTTATAGCCCAAGCCATTCCTGAGCATCACACTACTACACGAATGGGCTTTAACGACAGGCTTTCCACGTCGGTCATTGCATAACCGTCGTTGTAGAGAACGCGATGGCATTTTTGTAATAATGTGCAGTTGCCAACGACGGTTGTTGCCCAACCCGTAGTTATTGTTAAATAACGACGACGGTTGTTAGTGAACCGTCTTAGTATTCAGTGATTCAAAAATGGGTTTTATAGAAAATCGTCGTTGTCTCTGCGCATGTATTTTCATTTTCATTTAATCCCTAATTGAAACCCTAAAATTCACTTTTCACTTTCGAACGACACCCTTCCTCCTGTAAAGACTACCTGTGTAGGACCTCACGCTCGCGCCGCCATTTACCATTGACCATCATCAGGTAATTTCTTAGACCATGTCATCGTCACATTCATTCCCCCATTTCCTAAAGTGTATTTACTGATGCGTTGACTGGCCTCATTTTGTTATTTGCCTTATTTCTAGTTGTTGTTATTCATTCCCCCATTCCTCCATTTACCTTTTACGTGGTTTTAGATTTTGTATTATCTTAGAGCATTTGGAATTTGAAAGTTCTACATGTTAGGATTCAGAGTTAACATGTGGTTTCTACTCTGGTTGTAGGTACCTTGAGCACTTGGCCTATGATTACATATGTGCGGGATTTCACTGATGTTGATGACAAGGTAATTAATTTCTAAGTTGCTACTGTGGTGATTGCATCTTTATCCCTTTTTCTTTTTAAAATAATTTGCATCCTTCTTTGTTGACATGATTCTAGTTGCATGTGTTTAATCCTTTCAATATCATGTCCATATTTGGACCTGTGAAATAAAATTACAATATGAAACTGTAATTAGGGTGTTCATAGACCTTATTCTTGAGGGAGTGTTGGCATGGCTATATTTGATTAGATAATATCTGTAATTAAGTAGAATTGTGACTGTAATTATTGTAATTACGGGTTTGATTGTGTACAGTTTTAATTTGTGATTTTTTCTTATTTCCATGATTAAGGTAGGCCCATTACATTTTCTTATTGAAACCAGTTCTTTGCTTTACATTTTCCCTTCTTCATTCTTATTTGTGTGTCAACAACAGTTGGCAACAACCTTGGTGCACAAAAGCTATATTGGAGACTAGCTAGTTCTGACTTTTGTAGCTTTCACCAATTCTGATAATGATACCTAGGAAAGGAGGAGGTTATATGTAAGGACCCTCAGTGTGGCGCGGTTGGCGCCAGATTCCGCGCGGTTAGCGCCGGGTTCCTTAGCGGAAAAACGCTGCCAAGGGTGTGGCGCGGATAGCGCCAGGGATGGCGCTGATGGCGCCAGACCCACTGGAACTTCACGTCCAGAGCGCCAGAGCCACGCGAGGAGCGCCAGATTCTCTGGAAGTCGACGCCTGGGGCATCAACTTGGTGCGAGGGGCGCCAGAGGTTTCCCAGCCCGCGCGGTTAGCGCCATGGTTGGCGCGGGTGGCGCGGGAAGTGGTCTAGAAAACTAATTTTTTCTCTGGTTTTTCGCGCGGACAGTGTCAGGTGTGGCACAGATGGCGCCACAGGTCAAGGGAGGATGGTGTTGAGGGCGCCAGGGTGGCGCGAAAGGCGCCAAAGGTTCTGGAAGTTGGCGTTGGGGGCTCGGGAGTGGCGCTGGGAGCGCCAAGCCCACCGCCATGGTGGCGTGATTAGCGCCAGAGGTGGCGCGATCCGCGTCGGAGGTCAGGCAGGGCCACTATTTAAGGGCCAAAACGCGAATTTTGGAGAGGAAAAGCTGTTCTTCCTCTTCCCCATGCCCAAACCTCCATTAAAGGTGAACCCAAGCTTCCAAGGACCTTAGTTCATGACCTAAATACCTCCCAATGACCTTTAATCTTGAGAGAATCACCTTAAGAGCTTTAATCCTTCATTTCCTCTTCTGAAAACCCCTCTTTGAGTGAGAATTGGATTCTTAAGGAAGCTCAGAAACTTGAGTATTGGCAAGGACCCAAGGCGCAGAACAGACAACAGAGCTAAGGAAAGCTGTCCTCCAGCCTTTCTGGTCGTCACTGAGGTAAGAAACTCAAGTTCCTCCGGTTGATTTTGAATTTGGGGTTTTCTGTGTTTTGGTGACCCATGTGAGCTGGGGCTAGAATTAGCCTAGGGTCCTGTAGAGAAACTTGTTCAGAGCCTTGTAGTGATGAAGGATTAGCTTTTAGTTTTTGGATTCAGTGACTTTTGAATCTTGGCTCTGTGGTTTGCATGTGTGGCTGTTTGATGAGTCACTAATTGAGTTTATGACATGCTAGAGCGTTGATTATGTTTGGTTTGAGCCTGAGAGGCTAGTTGAACGATGCCTTGGATGAGGTTTAGACCGTTCTTGTGATAATTAAATTATGAGGCTGATGTGAGCTTGTGCTCAGACATGTGTTTGCATTGAGGCTGGGATGACTCAGACGCTTGGTATTCAACCTTGGTAGACCTTGTATGGTCTGTGAGAAGCCTAGTGAGGGCTTGACTTGATTGAACCCTAGGATAGGGGAATTCTGATATGCTATGTTCTGTGATTGAATGCCTGTTGGATTGGTTTTGATATGAATATACTTATGCCTTGATTAGGGCTTGACACTGACGGTGTCGGTGGCAGGTGCCACAGAGTAGGGAAAGAATTGCAGAGCGAGGCTTTGCCAGGTAAGTTCTATGTCCCTGGGGGATGATTTCCACTTGGTTTGCCACACCACACTCCGGGTGGAGTGGTGGTCATATTCATGATGCATGCATTTGGTTGTTGCATCCTTATAATGATATGTGTGTGCATCTGTGCATGTTATGTGATATGATTGTGATAGATCTATTGGCCAGTAGATAGATATGGACCTCCCTAGGAGACGGGTCCGGGAGGACATCCTCCTAGTTGGTTTGCTCTTGGTCGATGATATCCCAGGGAATCGGTGATTCCTACAGACCAAGGGGATAGAAGTTGAGGTAGCTCCTTCTATTCTCGAAGGTACCATATACGTGCATCCATGCGAAGGGGTAGCATCCAATGGGATGGCACAGGTGTGAGTTTCCAGTCTCACACTGATGTAGGTGTCGATGATATCCACCAGGCGTTGAGGTAGCTCCTCCATGTTTGGAGCAAGATAACTTGTTCATATTGTTATGAGGGCTAGAGGGCCGGGCCAGTGGGCCATTTGCTTGTGAATGCCTGATGTATGTATGATGGAGAGTGGGCCAGGGTGGAAGAGATTCCTCCAAGGACCCTGAGCTTATTGAGATGTGTATCTCACCCCGTTTGAGGATTTATCTTTACAGGTGACTCTTCTGAAAGAGGAGAGCAGTCTCAGGGCAGGAGGCCCTAGTGGAGACTTGTCTGCTTGGCCGATGGCAGCAGAGGGAGCTTGAAGGCTCAGTTTTGTTTTGATTCTGTTTTGTACCCTTGATAAGGGCTGGTATGTGTACACCTGAGTTATGTACAGTTCTGTATACCCTCGCTGAGGGCAGATATTCTTTTGTATCACCACGGTGTGGTGTGAGACTGTTGTATATATGTATATACAGAGCTGATGTTGATATGATATATGACGTTCCTCCTGAGTATACTTGTTATGTTTCTGATATCTGCCTATATGTTTACTGTGTGAGAAACTGGATCGGCAGGGGTGTGAAATATCTGTCTTGTGTGTATGTTTCTGTGTTGTGCTTTTATTTCATACATAATGAATCAAGAAAAATGATTCTGTGCTTCCGCTAAGTTTTTGGATAATGATTTAATCGCTTAATCTGATGTTATTAATGTTAACGCACCGGAGGCCTACGGGGTGTAACATTATATGTTTCCTAAATTTTAATTAAACCATGTCTTCAAGATTCTATTATGAAGAGTTTGAAAGTCCAGATAGTGGAAGAGTATTTAATTAAACCATATGGTTCAAAGCATTAGGGATTTTAACTTGAGGGTCCAAATTTTAGTCAGATCACATTATAAGAGAACAATTGTACCTGAAATTGGAGCCTCCTCCCATTTAGTACCATCATCATCTTCCTCACGTTTTGATTTCATGCCAACCTGTCGATTGGATGTACTACTAGAAGGATCATCAGCAGCAAGTGTATTTGGCAATTGTCTTTTTTTTTTTTTTTGCATTTTCTTCCAATTCGTGTTGTTGCTTAAGTAAAGCAGCATAATAACCCTAATATACTCATCCTAAAAAAATAATAAAGGAAACAGAAATATTTAGCAAACAAAAACAGTCTTATTCCTTATGTTTTTATCTTCTTTTCCCTTACTTTTCTCTACACATTAACCTATATGATTAACACTACATGGCATGTATTCACATGTTATTAATTATTTTCTCTTAAATTAGTTAGAAGGTAGAGACATATTGTATAATACTACAAAAAATTCAGTAAGGCCAAGACCAAATGGCTTGATCCTCCTCCGGAATTCCAAAATTACATGAACCATGAGGCTGGTCGGAGTAATCAACATCTTCAAGTTTGGGAAAGATGTAGTCTTGCTCAGGTTATCTTCTTCATCCTGAGACACATTAGATTGATCAGGTTCAAACACATAAGATGAGTCACCTGTCTCTGGAAGTGCATAGTGGACTCCATCTGTGTAATGTGGGCTTTCTGATGAATCAAATATGTCATTCTTGGCTGAACTAATGCCCTCCTATTTATAAGCCCCAATGGACACTTTGGACCCTTCACCCGCTGAGGCTGAATCAACCAAAGACTTCTGCAATGGCTCCTGCAATCCGTTGGTTTCAGCCTGTTCCAAGTTCCCCTCATGTTTCTCTCTTCCAAGCACCTTCTCCGTTAGCCTTGCCACCTCAATTGAAAGACCACAAATCACAAACATTCACATCAATCATAAAATGGTGTGTAACATTGTAAGTTAACATACAATTTGGTAAATTAATCCTTTTAGACGGAACAATATTATTCACAAATTGACTACTTGGTCAGGTAAATTGGCACTTGGGGTAATGACTAATGACATAGCTAGTGAGATTCTAAACAAGGCGCACAAATATTGCTAGTTGAAAACTAGTTCACAACATCAATCAAATATTGCACTTGGGGTAATGACATAACTAGTGAGATTCTAACCAAGGCACACATATATTGCTAGTTGAAATCTAATACACAACAAACTTGCTAGCAGATTGCCAATTTGTAGAATCACGAACATTAATTATCAAATCAACAATTCAACAAAAGTTACTACACTCAAGAGCTAAATTGTATGCTAAATTGTTAACTCAAAGTGTGAAATTGTAGAATTCAACAAGTGACATCTAATATCTATCAAGTACTAACTCACCTCAGCTTTGAGCTTATCCTTTTCCCTGAGAAGGTTGTCATAGTTGGCCTTGAGATCATTGTTGCTAGCCTGCAGGGAATCATAGTCCTTTTCCATCTGCTTGGTCTTCCACCGCATGCGGCGGTTCTGAAACCAAATCGCCACCTGCCTCGACTGCAAGCAGAGTTTATTGGCTAGCCGAATTTTCCTCTCTGGTTGGAGCTTGTTCTCCTCATCAAAGCTCTTCTCAAGAAACTGTACTTGCTTTACCTAGAGCCTGCGCTTCTTCTCTGGCTGGTGGAAGTACTCGTCCATGTCCTCATGATCCCCATGCTCATCGTAGGGGCTGAAGAACGAGCCATTGCACCCCTTACCTCCTTGAACATCTCCAAAACTCACTATAGATCTTGAACCTGAAAAAATAACAACAAACAACCAAAAGATTAATAATTTAGACTACTCCAAAGTCCTATTCTATCCACCCATGTTAGTAAATTATATTTGGGTCAATCTGAACTGGGGGGGTAAGTGCAAGATGTACTTTTTAGTTTTTATTTGATGTTGTGAATTTGAATTAGTTGATTTGGATCACTTAAATTACTTAGTTTTTTTTTTATCTGTGGAAATCAAATATAGTATCAGAGAATTTACAATAACTCACTCACTTTAATTAATCAAGTTAACTTAACACAAGACTTTATAAACTAAACAAGAAAAAAATAAAACAACAAAAGAAGGAAAGGTACCGATGAAAGGGGAAGAGGCAGAGAGGAGAAGAGAATCGAGAGGAGGCTGAGTGGTTGTTGTTAAATTAGAAGAAGAAGAAGAAGAAGAAGAAGAAGAAGAAGCGGAGCATAAGACGCTCCCACCCGCCATGTGAAGAAGGTTGGATCCTCAGAGGAAGACCATGTGAATGTGATTGTGATGTGGTCAACGGTTGTTGTTGAAATAAGGGGGAGGAGGAGGAGGGTGTGAGTGAATAATAATAATAATAATAGTATAATTCTAAGGCTTGTGGCGAAAGAAGCTGGTGATGATGATGGCGGTGACGTGCGAGGTGTGGGAACTGCGGGAGCAAACACCCATCACTCTCTCGGAAGATGGGGAATAAGAAAAAAAAATACAAGAGAAGCAGGGGTTGGAGTTGGAGGAGGAAAATGGAAGGTGGTGTATGAGACCAAGAGAGGGAGAGGGAGAGGGAGAGGGAAGAAGGTGAATGAGTTTCCTTTTGTTGAGGGGGTTCATAGAAGAAGAGGGAATCCTGGGTTTACCATGATGCCCTTGTGCTATTAAAACCTTCATGATTTTGTTTGATTTGACACTTTGTTTGTTTTGTATTGTGTTCATTTGCATGTTTTACCTTTGTTGATTCAAGAGGAGCTATACATAAATGAACAAGGAACAAGCTTTGGTGTTTTGTGCTTTCAACATGCCTCATTGGAAAAATGCCAAAGAAGCTATGAAGATCAATTTGATACATGTAAAAAGGGAAGTTGTGTAATCTGATAATCCAAGAGCATATCATGCATAATCATTCATCTAGGATTGTTAGATTGAAGGCCTAAATAAAAGCAATTAACAAGTAAGGCATTTAAAAAGCAAAGTTTTTGGAAAAATGATGTTTTCCTGCATTAATTGATTACAGTATTGATGGCATCGATTATTTTGTTCTTTGTTCCTTCTGGAAAACAAATCAAGAACATTGTAATCGATTACATAGGCTAAAATTAAAAATCTTACTGACTGTCTTAATCGATTACATAAGTTCGTAATCGATTACATCTATGCCTATGGATTACATGTTCTGCTGATTTAATCGATTACATATCGTTTTAATTGATTACATAGTACATATGAGAATATAGGATTGTCTGTCTTAATCGATTACCAAATTTTGTAATCGATTACTCAGTGTATTTGGAAAAACATGACTGGCTGTCTTAATCGATTACTTCATGGAATAATCGATTACATTGTTCATAGCTCCAATCCAGAACTTATCAGGAGCACTTTAATCTATTACATTCTTGATTTAATCGATTACAAATGCGAAATAATCGATTACAGGAGCGTGTTCAATCAATTATTTTCAGTTAGAAAGCTGTTATAAATAGAACCCATTGCCCCGTGCTTTGTAAGGAGAAATAATTCATATTCTGGGCAATCACAAACATTCATGAGCTTTCTTTAGTGTATTTCTGGGTTTCTAAAAGCATTTTAGCTTCACAAATTTGTATGGGTTTTTGGTCTTAAAGAAGTGAAGCATCATTAAGGTTCAAAGCATAAGGAAAGTGATGCATTGAGTCTGTAATCTTTCTTTCAACCTGTTGAATCATTCACATGCATATGTTTTCTGGATTATCAGGTGAAATCTTTCTTTATTCTTTGAAGGTGTAAATCTTTTAATTGATTTCTGTAAAGATTAGCTTATTGTAAATTGGTTTCTTACATGAAGATTAAAGATAGTTTTTCTCTAAGGGTTGCTGAGTAGTGTTCTCAGTTTTGGGTTTGGTCTCTAAGGGTCTAATAGTGTTTTAGACTTCTGAACTTTATCTAGGGTTGATAAAGAGATGCTTGTAACATCTTGTAAGAATATTATCTGCAATAGTGGAACTCTACTCTAGTGTTGAGTGGAAGAACTGGATGTAGCTTCATAGTGTTTGAAGTGAACCAGTATAAAATTTGTGGCTGATCTTTATTCCTTTCTCTCCATCTCTAAATTGCTTTGGTTGTGAATCAAGTTACATTGCACAGAAAGTTTTAAATTGCTTATTGATTTCTTGACAGAGGAATTTGATTGAATATAAGATTCTTGGTTTCAAAAAATTGTTCTTTTAAAGTGATAAAGATCCTGTGGAAACTCTGATTTTAAAATTTTAATTTACCAAGGTTCAACCAATTCAACCCCACCTCTTGGTTGTTTTGAAGTGTTCCTATCATTTTCAACCTTGTCTACTTACTGTAATGTAGGGTTGTCCGCATGGCTACTGTAGGGATCCACACGTCCTTTTAATAAACTTTAGTTTTAATTTATCCAATGATGCTTATTTTTTTTAATATTCCAACGGTTTAAATTTCAATTTTAGTCCTTAGTTTTAATCATTTTTTTAAAAAACATATATTATCCTATTAATTGAAATTTAGTAAAAATAATTACATGATTTTATGAGTCTTACATCATTTTTTATAACCAGCCTAATTGAGACTTTTAGTTCTCAACTCTGATTACAAACTTCAGTTTTTTGAATTAGTTATGAGACTAATTTTTGATGTGATTGTCTCTCCAATATAAGAATCGAATTCAAATCTTTCTTAGTTCAATTATGTTGTCAACATATACACCCATAGGGTCTTAGCAATTCTAGTGATTTTGTAGTTTTTAACAAAATTTAGCCAATAAAAAATAGTATATCATAAAGAATGTGTTTCTAATATTTCTCTTTTTAAAATGTTTAATTTTTTCTTTTGTCATCTTCCACTTATGACTTATGTTTAGAGCTAGGCATTTGGGTTTACACAACCTGTATAATATATGGGCATCAATTTCTAGTCCATTTTTTGCCAACCCAAAATCCAAGAGTTTTGCATTATAATTCTGTCATTGACAAAAAGAAATTTTAGAAAGCCTATCTAACTAATATTATCTATCTGTTAAGCTTGTATGATCAATGTGATTCACCTACAGAATCAAGTAAGATATTAGACGTTTTGAAGTCTTTATATATTACATCTACTTCATCACTGTGAAGATATGCAACACCCTTAGCAGCATCTAGAGCAACCTTCATACGGATGATCCAGAAATATAGGTTTATATGAGATCTTGAAGTGCTTAAGGTACTAAAAAATAAACAAAGTCAACCCACAAAGAAACTTACTCCTGAATAAGTGATTATCCACAAATTCAATCATGCAAAATCCGGTGATCATCCTCTAAGGAGTAACCAATTAGTTTCACAAGCTTAGGATGACTGAGCTGCCCCAGGTAGTTGCTTTCTGTCTACACGATACAATGTTAATCAGTCACAACATTGACAATAAACATCTAAGTTGCCACCATTTCTTTTGTTAGAAGAAATACTAACAACACACTCATACTTGTTATTGTTGGTTGAAATTGATTGGAAATCACAAAAATTTGGATGTCTCACTTCTCATTTAATGACCTCCTCTCAAGTATTAGTGTTTTAATGGTGGCCAAAACAACAATAAGGAATCTATTAAAGTCATATTAAAATCTAAATTGAATTTTTTTAAGCTATTTTCCTCTTTTAAGCATTTTGGCGTGTGATTATGCCAATTTAGAGACTCTTCAGTGCCCATACACACACACATATCAATTATTTTGTTAGTTTTATGAGTTGTAAAAAACATGTTATCTTTTTCTTCTTCTAAGTTTATCTTCTTTGTAAAGAAGATAAACGTTTTTTCTGTTTCTTCCTTTGCTAGGGGATATTTGGCTAGTGCTTAGAACTAAAACAACATCATGGTCTTGAGTGTAAGCTAATGATGTTTTAACTCACAATAAAAGTTTAATTTATTCATCCTCCTCACTGTTTTTGTTACCAAAATATGTGTGCATGAAGTTAATGTTGGTTTTGACAATGATTAATGTTTCCCTGAAAAGTGACCTCTCACTTTTAGTAGGTCTCCCCTCATAAGTGTATTTATTCTATCCACATGCTTAACAAATCCAACTATCATTTCACTTAGATCAATGTAATGCAGAAGAGGATTAATTAAGATCACAATCACCTTTTCATCCGCTTCAACGTTTCATGATTAATATCTCCCTAATAACCCGGAGCCATCCTCCTTTTCATGACCTCATTCCCCCACTGCAGACGCTCCACTGTCACATCCCCACACCACAAAATCCCCTTAACCAATTGTCCAGAATCAGTCGCAATAAGCTTTTGTTTCACTCGCTTAATACCTATTTTTAGTTAGATTTTGGGAC
This sequence comes from Glycine tomentella, assembly GCA_007407185.1. NCBI lineage: Eukaryota > Viridiplantae > Streptophyta > Magnoliopsida > Fabales > Fabaceae > Glycine > Glycine tomentella. Next base: position 6,188 of record PYAF01004426.1, on the reverse strand, counting down.
TTCATTAAAGTAAACATACATATATTGAAGAGGTTCAATGCACACCATAGTATAGAACAAGGATTATGTGATTGGAATCGATTCTAGTTCACAGTGCTGAATGAAAAACATTGTTAGTATAACAAATTCAATATCGCTGGGGAGATTCCCTACCCAAATTCTGGAACCAAATTGTTTACACAAGTCATCCAGCTTGTGAGGAACAGAGTTCCTAAGTTAGTAATTTACCACACAGAACACACCTGAAAATGCCACATAATTTCCCTGCAGTGTTTGATGATAGGTTCAAAAGATTTTTCTGATAGATACAAGTAGACCATCAATGGTTTATCCAATTGAGTAATAACAAAAAATAATATGTTGCTCCTTTGCCACTTATAAAATCCATCTAACTCCCAAGGCCTTAGCAAGGCCATGGTCCACCTGGATAATCTATTTATTGCACAACCAGCCCCCAACCTGTGTAGCCCTCCTCAAGACCAGCATTGACATTGACAAGTGGCTCCCTCTGCTGCCAAATGCTACTACCTTAGACTTTTGAAATTACTGATTTCTTAATGATAAAATTCAGAGAAATAGGGTTGTTGCATTGCAAATGATTTCAATCACAAAAAAGTGGGTGGCATGGTTCAAATTGTTATATTTTTGCTATTTTCACACTTTTTATTATATTTTCGGGTTCTCGATTTTGTTTCTGAATTTTTTGAAGCCATGGCTTGTCTTTATTGATACTTCTTGTTCCCAGCTTTAGACTTTTAACTGTTAAATCTGGATATATATTGTTAATAGTGTTTTTTTGTGTGTATAAAACAAAGCACCATAACATACTAACTTCCTCTGCTAATCATTGGTAATATGTCACAAGTCAATTTATCAGCAATTTTGATAATTTGAGTCACATATTTTGTGGTTTTTCATTCTAAGACAGTTTCCCGCGTACCGTATACATGACTTTTAAAGTTGCTTAGTAATTTTATGTGCCTTTGTAATTTTTGGTAATGTTACCATACATGACAATTCATGGTAATCTTAGTCATTTTTTAACCTTTAGTAAATACACATGTGACAGATAACACTATCAGTTTTAGGTGCAGGGAATGCTGGTTTGGTGATGTGTATTTGTGTTGTTTTTTTTTTAAAATAGGGTTTCACTAGTAAATGTGTTGTGTCTTGATTGTTATGAATTTTGCTGTTGCAGGATGGATTTAGAGATCATTCCCTGAGGATATAGCATAAACTGAATTCTAAGTGCCAGGTTTGTTGAATTCTCTGTCGCATTGTGTGCTTGCATGCATCATGATGTCTCCATCTGCCCAACAAATTGAAAGGCACATTGTGTGTTGCGGTGTGTGCAGTTAACTTTCATAATCAAACAAATGGAACCTAAATAACTGCATCAATATGTTTATAGCCTTCTCAACTTGTGTAGTAAATTTCAACATCCATAGTTACTTGTCATAGCATGTTCATTTTTAATATACATGTACAGACATGGTATGCATTTTGTAACGCCCCAATTTTCTAATCAGGGTCATTACTAACCACACATCACAAAAACCAAATAATCAATCAAAGTTTAAGCAGTTTGGAAGCATAAATGAGAAGTGACTTCATCAAAGTCACTATCATAACACTGTACATCATAATATGGTGAATATACATCAAAGATCCACTGTACAATACAAAACTGTACAACTATCCCATCAGGGTACATAAAAATACATAACCCAAAACAGACTCAGAACATATGAGCAACATGCTCAAGTCCTCTATCCTAGTGTGTCCATCAGCAGCTAATCCTGCACAGGCTTCTTGCCTTGGGATCTCTCTGCTGCTCTGGAAGAATCACCTGCAAAACA
>PYAF01004425.1:1808422-1824842 GCA_007407185.1 Glycine tomentella | reverse complement strand
GGGCGAGCCATATTTATAGATGAAATACCTGACCGTTGGCTAACTGCAACGTACGCGAGTGGCTTCCTATATTTCCGGCCTCCACCTGCACGTTCGTAACTGCTTGAGTGGACTGAGTCTTGGTCCATGTACGCTGAATCTTAATAACATATTGTAACTAATTGGGCCTTAACATAGGCCCAATTATGACTCCAGAACATAATCAAAATAAAAAAAAATATTTAAGCTTTAAATTTTAATCTTATCATTAATATTCTTTTCCATTTGAAGCACCACGAAGAAAGTTAGCCCGGTTCAAATTGTTAACCCATCCTGATCCTTCATTATTTTTATTGCACGGGTGTTGAATTGGTCGGGTTGCCCAAAAGCATAATCGCACATTCACTCTTGAAATTTTGCATGTACAATAAAAAGTATTTATAATTAATTAAATTAAGAAATCACCCACATTTTTTAATCCAACCAGAATCACGTGGACATGTACATAATTGATCCTATTTTATTAAGATATCAATAATACACATTACTTATTCAATTAAAATTAATAATCCGAATTCGGGCAAGTTAATCATATCACAACTATTTCCTAAAAAGAAAATCCGTAGTCTTTAATATCCTTTTTTCTTCTTCTTGTGATCATCGAAGGAAACGTGTTTTTGCATCAACAAAACAATTACGCTAATTCGGTCCCAGAATTGCTGCGTTTTCAAATCGTCTTCTAGTATTCTCCTTCGAATACGGAGATTGAGATTGTTGGTGGTAAAAAAAAAAAAAAAGATGTTAGAAAAGTGTTTGGGAGCTCAAAGGGCACGAAGATTCCACAGAGCTCTCAGGCATTGCAAGGTCACGATCCTCTGCCTCGTCCTCACCATCGTTGTCCTGCGCGGCACCATCGGCGCCGGAAAATTCGGCACGCCGGAGCAGGACTTGGTCGACATTCGCAACCGCTTCTACCCCCGCAAGCTCCCCGAACCCCATCGCCTCCTCGCCGAGCTCCATTCCACAACGACGCCGTTTGAAAGTTCCACTTCCACCACCAATTACAACGCCTTCGACATCAACACCATCTTGGTCGACGAAACAGAAGACGAGAACCGCGAGAAACTCAACCCACACGAGGCGTATCGTCTCGGCCCCAAAATATCGAACTGGGACGAACAGAGATCTCGCTGGCTTCGCGAGAATCCCAATTTTTCGAATTTCCTTCGACCCAACAAGCCCCGCGTGCTTCTCGTAACTGGGTCGTCGCCGAAACCGTGCGAGAATCCCGTTGGGGATCATTACTTGTTAAAGGCTATTAAGAACAAAATTGATTATTGTCGTTTGCATGGGATTGAGGTGTTCTACAACATGGCTCTCCTCGACGCTGAAATGGCAGGGTTTTGGGCGAAGCTTCCTCTGATAAGGAAGCTTCTTTTGTCGCACCCTGAGGTGGAGTTTCTATGGTGGATGGATAGTGATGCCATGTTCACGGACATGAAGTTTGCGGTGCCGTGGGAGAGGTACAAAGACTCCAACTTGGTGATGCATGGGTGGAATGAGATGGTTTACGATGACAAGAATTGGATTGGGTTGAACACGGGGAGTTTTTTGTTGAGGAATTGTCAGTGGTCGTTGGATATTCTTGATGCTTGGGCTCCAATGGGGCCCAAAGGGAAGGTTAGAGATGAAGCTGGGAAAGTGCTCACGCGTGAGCTTAAGGATAGGCCTGTTTTTGAAGCTGATGATCAATCTGCGATGGTTTATTTGCTGGCTAAGGAGAGGGAGAAGTGGGGTGGGAAGGTTTATCTTGAGAATGGTTATTACTTGCATGGCTATTGGGGGATTTTGGTTGATAGGTATGAGGAGATGATTGAGAATTATAACCCTGGTTTTGGTGACCATAGGTGGCCATTGGTGACTCATTTTGTGGGGTGCAAGCCTTGTGGGAAGTTTGGGGATTACCCCGTTGAGCGGTGCTTGACGCAGATGGATAGGGCTTTCAATTTTGGGGATAATCAGATACTGCATATTTATGGGTTCACGCATAAGTCGTTGGGTAGTAGGGGAGTTAAGAGAATACGGAATGAGACTAGCAATCCTCTTGAGGTCAAAGATGAACTTGGATTGCTTCATCCAGCGTTTAAAGCAGTTGAGGTATCATAATCTAAATGAGCTCCTCTTTTCTTCTTCTCATGCGGTTAATTAGTCAGAAAACTCGTCATGTAAGTGCATGTTGGTGGAATTTGTGGCATATTTAGTTACAGTCTTTACAGACATAGAAATTTTGCTCCTCACGTTTATTTGTGATAGATGGTATGTTATGAGAATACATATATATATATATATATATATATATATATATATATATATATATATACACTCTTTTTTTTGGTTAAATATTGTTAATTATTTTGTAGCCTCTCTCTTTCTTTCTTGGTCCGAGCTTCTCAAGTCTCAATTTATGTTTGCAGATTATTCCTATTCGTGAATTGTAACACATTTTTTATAAAGTAATGGAAAAAGTTGCATGGTGGTTCATGGTCACTTGTACCTTTCATCTTGGTTCTGCTTGTAGTTATGAAGTTAGAATATGCATGGACCCGGCTATGGGTCTGATAATACAAGGAGTGGTCTCAATCTGAATCGAATTTTATATTATCTGTATATTTGTATTCCTAGCACTTTGGAGTTTTGGATTTAATCTTTCATATTTGAAAATTGTCTTAAACTTTTTGTCATGACAACTGTGCTGCAATTTAATATGGTCCATGCGAAGACGAGATGATCGGACATATATCTATCAGAAACTAGGACAAAAACTGAGATAGTGACTGGACTCCTTGCTCATACACGTTTACAAAAGTTACTTGTGATCCGAAAAACCATACTTTGTCTGCATTGTTACTGAATAAATATTGTGTTCAGTCCGTATCTGAATATTTTTGCTTGCCACTGAAACTGAACTGCATTGTTATTCTTTAAGAACTGCGATTGAGAATACACAGTTCTATGTGCTTTTTACAAACTGTTTCACAAGATATTCCTCTGGATGGAGCACTATTATAACCAAGAGAGTAATGAAAAAAAAAAAAAAGCATTGAAAATGTCAACGTGAGCGTTTAAGTTTCCAAAGTTAAAATAATAAAAGAAGTTGTAGTATCTCTTCGCTCGCTTGAATGATAAAAGAAGTTGAAATGCTACTAAGCAGCATATAGAAATAAAGTGGAGTAATTTAGTACTAAAGAAATATATTTCAAGTAAAATTCAGCCAGTGAAATAAACAAAGGTACTGCAACGTTTCTAAATACACTGTCTATGTATCCCTCACTAGTTGGAAAAAAGTAACATGCTTCTCAAATTTAAGACATCTCAATCTTTATGGAATAAAGTAAAAGAGCACAAATCATCGTGGTTCCAAGCCAGAAAAAAGAAGACTAGTATTTACAACACGAGTGTCTAATCCATGATTTAGAGAACAAACAATTATTCGCAAGGCAACACAGTGTTTGGATTATAGCTTCAATTCCAGTCCACATGCACCAGATTGGTTATTCAGACAAAAAGGAGCTTAAGATTTAGAATAGAGAGAAAAGCAACCCATGCCAAACAAGGCTTAATGAAATAAGCAGCGATGGGATTGACAGGGCGAAAGACGCGCATGCAGCCAAACAGGGTCAGAAACAAGGCAACACACACCATTAAGCCTAGCCGTGTTGCCCCAGCGGCAAAGACAAGGGGGTCCCACAGCACCGTGAAGAGGAGCTGAGTGAAGTAAAGCAACAGAGCCGTGGGGTTTCTGTGGAAACCTCCATCTACCCACACCATCCAAGCAGAGAGACCCATCAAGAAGCTTGAAGCCGGACACGTCAAGTGTAGGGCCCATGAGGGTGGGAACCAGAAGGGCCTTCTCGAAGCGACAGCAGCATCATATTCGTGGGCACTGGAGGAGCCTATGTAAGCTGATAAGGAGGTGAGAGAAAGAGGGAGGGTAACAGCTATGGCCAGTGACTTAAGGCCGCGTTTGGCCATCACCATTCGCTTGTCCCGTTTGCCTCCTCCTCCTCCGCTCTTCCTCTTGACGTCGTTGGTGGTGTCCCTATCGGGTGTGATTCGATGCTTGAGGTCACTGGAAGCCATGGAAGTGTAAGAAAGAAAGAAGAGAGGCGAGTGTGATGGAGAAAATGAATGATGCGTTGTTGAGGTTTTAAAGGAGAAGGCGTGGAATTCTCTAGTGGATAGATGCGATGGAGTGGTTGGGCCGCGTGTGCATGAGACAGAGACAGAGGAGCACGTGGATAGGAATGTTGAGGTCTCGCGGGAGATGTGGAAGCAGTTCCTAACTGCACGTGGCCATTCCTTCTCCCTATCCACACACACCTTCGGAATAAGAACTGGAACCGGAACTCACTTCAGCGCTAGCTTCAATTCCATGCCTCACCCACTGCCACACCAACACCTGTTACGTCTTCACCTCATCATATTAAATCGCAGGCAATTACGGGGAAAATGCAATTAATCCAGGTATTATAAAACAGAATAAAACAAAGTTAATGACAAAATGCTTACCAGATAAGTTTAGGAATTAAAAATATAAATTTTTGTATTAGTATTTGTTAAATTATGTTATTTGTGATGTTTTTTTATTTTTTAATGATTTTTATAACAAATAAATATTTTTTCTTTTTAATTTCTTATTCATTAATATTCTCAATATACTACTCATTTCTAATCTCTTCACAATATGGATTTATATTGCTGCTGCTAATTTAATGATTAGTATAGTGTTTATTAAATATATTTTAGATGTTTTTATATTTTTATTAGGAAAATTTTAAATAAAATAACATTATTTAAATTACTATTAATGAGTGCAGGTATATTACATTATTACTTGGAACTTACCAATTAGGGTAACGTAAAAGATTTATTCATACTATAGTTATTTCTTTGAACTGATGAGGTATATTTTTGAAGTATTTTCTAAGTTAACTTATTCAAATAAAAAATGTATCTTGTGATATTATTTGATGATGAGTTGTCCCTCTATTATATTGCAATACTGTAATCTACGTGAGCAGTGTTTATAAAAAGTAGAATGAACTCATGTTTATTATTCAGATTCAGATGAAGAGAAAGTTAAAAATGAAACACAAGTAAAAAAGTAGAAAAAATAAGGAATGATTTTTTAAATGTATTTCTTTTAAAAAGATTAACAAAAAAGAAGAGAGAGTGGTATTTTTTTTTATTTCTTTTGGACTAAAAGGGAAGAGTTTCGTCATTTGGTGAGAGAAAAAAAAAATACAATTCAAATGGGCCACGGGATCGAGCCCAGAAACAAAAAAAAAAAAGTGAAAGTGAGAGAGGAGTTTGGTGTTTTAAGCAAGGAATCCAACTATCCAAGTGAGTATGTTGAATTGATCGTGGATGACAAAAAATGGAAATCGGAGGCAGAAAACTGAAAAGCAGAGAAACAATGGCCGTTGAATCGGTGACGCAGTCGGCACCTCCGCCGAGATCAAGAGGAAGAATCACTTTACTCGAAAACCCGAAAATACCCTTCGCACTTGCTCTTCTCTTTGCCGACGCCGTCCTCGTCTCTCTCATAATCGCGTTCGTCCCCTGTAAGTTCCAATTCGACATTCTCCCCCAACGCAGAAGCTGATATGTAACGCGCGTTTATTAATTAATTTCAGATACAAAGATAGATTGGGACGCTTACATGTCACAGGTTACCGGGTTTCTTGGTGGCGAACGAGATTACCGCAACCTCAAAGGCGACACTGGTCCTCTCGTCTACCCTGCTGGCTTTCTTTACATTTACTCTGCATTCCAGTATCTTACTGGTGGACATGTTTACCCTGCTCAGGTCACACATTCTTATTCTTCTATTTCTCTTACTACTCTTTTTTTAACAAAGCAAGTGATTCGTGCCGTATGTTATTATTTCTTTCTCTTTTCTTATTGCAGATTCTCTTCGGAGTGTTGTATATCGTTAACTTAGCAATCGTTCTCGCCATCTATGTCAAAACCGATGTGGTAAGGAACTAAGTATACCATTTTCTTTTGATTTTTATTATTGATGTTAATTCTCGTTGTTTTTGGAAACTGTCATGCTTCGCAGGTTCCGTGGTGGGCACTTTGCTTCCTTTCTCTGTCGAAAAGGGTGCATTCTATCTTTGTGCTTCGTTTATTTAACGATTGTGTGGCCATGACACTTCTTCATGCTGCATTGCTCTTGTTCGTGCACCGAAGGTGGAATCTTGGGTTGATTTTGTTTAGGTAAATGCTCTCTTCCTAGACTCGTCTTTTTATCACAAGGATAAAATGTTTACGTGGCTTCTTGTGATTATTTTGTTAGTGGAGCTGTTTCGGTGAAGATGAATGTTCTTCTTTATGCTCCTCCTTTGTTGCTCCTCATGCTGAAGGTACATACATAAATGCAATATTTATATTTAGGGTATGTTGCATTCTTTGTCTTGTTACATGATGGTGCTCATGTAGCCTGCTTTTTTTCTAAACACATCTGCAGGCTATGGATATCAGCGGCGTGTTATTGGCATTATCTGGCGCAGCACTGGTTCAGGTCACTTACTTTTCATTTTCTTTTGTATATTTGTGATGCTATAATCGCGTGCTGTTGGTATTTTCATCATACAAAATGCTTTTACAGAGTGCGCAAATCTTTAGAAACCTGATTGGTTGGGTATTTTTTGTCTTAAATAATCTTTCCATATTGTCAGGTGAGTTTCTCTTCTCGGGCATCAAGATTGATTGGTTATCTAGAGTGAGCAATGTCCAATTTTGGTAACATTAGTTAACTCTTGCTACAGATATTATTGGGGCTTCCTTTCCTGGTTTCATATCCAGTTGCATACATATCAAGAGCCTTCAATCTTGGCCGTGTCTTCATCCATTTCTGGTACTTATTTTTTAAGTTTGCTGTGTGATAACTATGAAGTATGAACCCTGCAAACAAATTTAGCTTTTAGTATAATCTGAAGCCCTTTTTCTCTGTGGTCAAACAATGATGAAGGGAGATGGTAAAGGTTACAATTAAACTTTTATTTTATCAAGGATCATCAGCAACCATCTGGCACTAAAGAACATAATTAGATAGGTGCTTCTAGATGCAATAGTACATAGCTAATAAGCTGCTGAAGGTATGGTGTCTTATATGGTGGGTGATCGGATATACTGCTTAAATTTTTTGGGTTGAACATGTGGCAATGTCTAAAATGTATTTGGTGTCTAAAATATAATTCACATGTATTACATTGAGAAATATAGCTGATAAACTCATGGTTTTTTTAAACATGCTGCATGCCTACGTCAGTGTATGTCTATAACTTTGATCAATTCATGTGATAATGCCTCTATCAACCTTGTCTTCATTTTCATATAACTTTTTTTTATTGGTTTAGGGGTTTGCAGGATAAAAATATAAAGTTTAAAACCTTACACTAAACCCTCCCTTAATGATTGGACCTAAGTAAAACACATCTGCTTCTCTGTGAGCAACACACACTAGCCTTGTGAAAACCCTGCTTGGAAGCTCATTTACCAGGGCACTAAGAAGAGGGCCAGTGGGTCTAAGTGGCCTGTTACTGGCAAAGGGGACTGAGTGATTCCACACTTTGGGATCTCGAAGAATATAAGAGATCAAGGTTACCTACAAATTAGAGGACTGTGAACAGTGCCCATGGTGGAGTTTTGTTTGTAGTTTCTGTTAGATAAAGGATACTCAAACTTTTTTGGTTGAGAGAAAAATAATGTGAAAAGGTGTTATAGAGGCACAACCCACCAATTCCTTCTTTTCTTAATCATGAATTGGGCGGGCAGGCTGGGAGGAGGGGTGGATTTGGAAATTAAGTACTGAATTTTGATGAATGGGGAGTTGAGAGGGTTTGTGATTTTTCGATGAATGTTCATGTAATACACCCATTACCTGTACCATTTAACTTAATTGAGATGCAGACTGTTTCATTTCAATCAAACATTAAAGGATTTAGTGGGATCTTGAAGTTGGTGTACTGAGTTTGTGTTACCCTTATGTTTGAGGTTGTAAGTGTATTTTGCCTTTCTTTTTTGTAGGTTCAGTTAGGTGTTCCTGATGTATTATTTCAATTGTATGTTATCAGGTCCGTTAACTTCAAATTCATCCCTGAACCAGTATTTGTGTCCAAGGGATTTGCAATCCTTTTGTTGGCTGCTCACCTCATATCACTTGCTTCATTCGCACATTATAGTTGGTGCAAGTAGGTATAAAAGTTTTTATTTTATTTTATTTTTTCTATACAGAAAATGCTAGCAACCCCCTTCAACCATAGGTCAATTGGTGAAAACCCTTCTTTGGTTTAAAACTCGGTTAAGAGTTAAGACTTCTTGAACTTACCATACTGTACATATTGACTCCCTACAGGGGCTTTCTGCACATGCATGAGGTGTTATTTGCAGTTTTGCTTTAAGAGCCTGCCCAATTTATTAAATTTAAGGAGGTGAATTACTGAGTTTTAAGGGGTTTTAGCTATTGACCTATAGTAGGAGGGGTTTATATGTATTTTATAAAAGAAAACTTAATTTATCTTGCCAAGTTATAGATTTAACAAGTTCTTTATCTTCTGTTTTAATGCAATAAATAATGAGAACCAGCAATGCTTTTATTGTACCAAATGTTCAGCAGTGAAGTGTGATCAAGAGCATAAAACTAAGCGCTGTTGAGAGCTTTAGATGAGAATGTTGTGATGACTGATGATGAGTATACATGCTAGAATAGAGAAGATGAATGAATGTATTAGAGAGAAAATACGACTAGCACTTATTCAAGAAAAGATGGTAGAAATGCATCTAAGATGGTTTGACCATGTTCGAAGAAGACCAATAGAAGCACAGATGAGTAAAGTTGATTAAATAGAGGGTAGCTAATAGTTAGAGGTAGAAGAAGACCAAGGACAACTGTAAGTGAAACCATTACGACCATGTTTTGATAAACTTCTTCTCTCATGAGTTAAAAACAACTTCTGCACCTCAGCTTTTGAAGAAGTTTGATGAGAGCTTCTATAAAAGTTGAAGTGCATAAGTTGACTTGAATTTATGGAAAAATTATTTTTTCCATTTTATTTTCTTCTCGTATAAGTATGATGTAGAATTTAGGTGGGAATCAAAGTACTTATGGAGAACATTATCCAAACAAGGCTTAAAAAGGACTTGGATCTATATGGCTTCTTGAGAGACCTGGTTTTTGACATTACACAACAGCATTGTTTGATCTATGTAGTTAGTCCTACCTATAGTGAAGTGGTTTTGGTGTTGGTGTTGGAGTTGATGTGTGACTAATGTTTCAATATTGGCCATGTCATGGGCCTGCCTCCCAAACGTTTTTATCATAATGGGGATATAGAGGAATTCTGATGTATATTTGGATTGAAATATTAATGCAGCTGGATTATATATGTTCACTTATTTAGTTGCTTACAGACACGAAGGAGGGCTTCGCAACTTCCTGCATTCCAGATATGTCTTTATGAGAATGAAGTTTGCACTTTTCTTCTCTTCCTCTTTTTCTAAGAAGGTTGGCAAGAGCAGTTCATCATCCCTCAAGATCCTTAATAAAGAACGTAAGTAATCAGTCTCATGTAGGATTTAAGAAGATAACATTACTTCCCTTTTTGTGATGTGTGATGCTAAGTTTTGACTTTTGCTCAGATATTGTGACAACTATGTTTGTTGGGAACTTCATTGGCATTGTATGTGCTCGGTCGTTGCATTATCAGTTCTATTCATGGTGAGTCTGCTGGGAATATCTTTCTGTTAATGATACAACTACTAACTTCCTGCTTGGTTTATTTTTACTCATCAAACTAATTTTAAAAGGAAAAAAACACTTTTTGTAACAGAATCTGGTTATAATCATTCTATTTTCCCGTTAATGTCCAATTACTAAATCTCTTGTAAACCGGATCATATGTTCTCATAAATTATTTACATTCTTTTATGTTGAATCTTTTTTAACTAATTCTGGTATACAGATATTATGCACACAACAAAACAGTTGTTCCCATTTTTGGTTGAGTGATGTTATAAATTTTCCTACTACTTATAAAAAAGTAAACACATTCAATACTTACCGTACAAAAGAAGTAGAAGGATTAGGAAAATTTAGAATTAATCTTTGTGATTTTATATTCTAAAAATTACAGTGGTGCTAACTCTTGTAATTTGGCTTATGGTACAGGTACTTCTATAGCTTACCCTATTTGTTGTGGAGAACGAATTACCCAACATTGCTGCGGTAGGTTAACCCACATCCCATGCTTTCGTTTATTTTTTTGAACGATTTTATTTTGTTTTGAATTTATAAATAACGTATTTCTCTACATGCTCAAGCAGTTTGATTTTGCTCGTGGGAGTGGAGATGTGCTGGAATATCTATCCTTCGAACAGCCTTTCTTCAGCGCTACTTCTTTGCCTTCACTTAATTATTCTCTTGGGTTTGTGGTCTTCTCCACCTGAGTATCCTTATGAAGAAAATAAACCATCCTCTCGCAAAAACAAATAGAAGTTCGAAGGTTCCTCTCCCTCTATTTTGTGGAGGAAAGGATGTGACTTGGACAAATGATTTTTCCCTTATCAATCCTTCCCCTTTGATGTAGATGTTGTGATGTATCTTGGAGCAAGCCCAAGGATTACCAACTTGGATGTAAAACAGAATATAGAAGCGACAATTCTTTAGATATTTGATTTTTTTTTTTTTTTTTGAATTTTCAATTCCATCGCTAACTTTGAAAATTTTGCACTTGGTAAAGTGATGAGTGCATCTTAAAGGGAATTATTGACATTTGATTTAATAGAATAAAGAATTGATATCGAGGGAAAAAATTATAACAAGGATCAAAATTAACGAATAAGAAATAAAGTTATAACAATAATAGACTTTCATTACGTCTGTTAAACAAAAAAAAATATAAGTTAACGATATATATAAAATAAAAGTCTCGTATTAAACAAAAAGTATTATAAGTTGAATATATAAAGTAAAAGTTAGATTAGTGATTTTTTTTCAAAATGAGAAAAGATAATATAATAGAAGGAAAAAGAAAAATAAAAGAATAAGTTTAAAAATCGGACACTCTAGAATCTAAATAGAAATTAATTCAAATATAATTTTAGAAATAATAATTATTATAAATTCAATAAATGAAAGGGTTGTGTGTTAGTTCTGGTGTAATATAAATTTTTTACACTACCAGATGAAAATTAAACTTTTAATCTTTTATATTTCTGGATGCTTGAAAGAAGAGTTGAGCTAGATATATCATATCTTAAACTACTATTTTTCGCACGTGAGGTTCAGTCAGCACCTATTAAAGCAAGTGAAGTCCCCTTTAATCAATTCAGTGTGGAAAGTTCTTATGGATTGACAAAGTTGACAAGAACAATTTATTTGGTTTGACTAATGTTTACTTACTGTTCCCAACAGTTGCCTAGCTGTTTATGTACATATAAAAAAAAAAATAGAAGATTTTGAGATTTGCAAATATGTATTTAAAACTCAACACCATCTGAACTGGTGACTTATTTATTGATTAAACTCCTCATAAATTATGTTTAATTATGAATGCAAATATTGTAGGTAAACATCATGTTTGTGGCACCCTTTTTGCTCACCTTCCCCTTCCCTTATCCGATGGAAACTCATGTTTAAGGTGGAATAAGCAAATGAAAGAACAGAAAAATCTTTACAATAGGCACACCAGTTAAGATTAATTTACATAAAATTACAAAAACAGAGAAAAACAGCATTCAAAATAAAACATAACAAGCCTGATCATGATAACTAGAAGGCAGAGCAGTAAGGAAAATGAAAAGAGTAGAAAGAAAGCACATGTTTGGGTTGCCGTTCAAATTGCTGTGGCGGTCATTTCAACGCACTTCTAACGCATAAGTAAACGTAATTTTGAGCCTGGAAACGGTAACTCAAACATGCACTAAGTTGTTGTCCTAAGAATTACGGCAACGAGTGATGGTGGGGCAGCCACGAGTGTAAGGATTAGCATCTGCACCTGGCTTGCAGTTGTAGTAGGAAGCACCCCTCCTAGAGCATGGCACGGTGTTACGTTGCAGCGCCTTGTAGCTTATATACTGCGAGGTTGCTAGAATGCGCCGGTGGGACTCTGAGTCCATTCCAAACTCACCATCTGCCATGCACTCTTCTATGGAGCCTTGGCATGGTGTTGTTGTCTTAGGCACCCACCTTAGCCGCTGCTCACCTATTGCACCTACTATGGAAGGAAAGATAGACAAAGCTACCACCATGTTCAAGGCCAGGACAAAAGTAACACTTGACATTGTTTTCTAGTGAAGATGGTGCTCTTATTCTTCTCTCCAGCTTCAAGTATTTCATTCTTTCTATTCTATCCTTTTATAGGAGCTTACTAGGAGACTAGGAGCGGGTAAACTTGTTTTATAAGGATTTCAGTTTTATAACAAGAGGCTATTTTACGGTAATGTCACTTTTTCTTTCTTTCACGATATTAAAATAATCTATACCAATTGTTTGGTTCTCTCAATCTTAGAATAATAATAACAGTCTAAGACTCACAAATGAAGAAAATTGAAACTCAACTTGTTGATAGTTTATAACCTTCTAGTAATTATCAAGTTCAAATGTGTTTCAATTGCTAAGAAGAAAGTTGGGTACACACGATAAATAAATCATTCAAAACCTACCGAGAAAATGATATCAAGAACGAGGGGGCATCAATGATAGCATGATACTAGGTTTAGATTCGAAGCATTAACTAATTAAGTCTGAAAATTCTAGTATTGGGCCTAAGATGTATGGATTACGCAGACAGCTAATTCAATGTTTTGTTGAGTCTGAGCCCTTAAAAATTGATGTTGGGTTTGAAATAATATTGCCCACTATGAGTCATTTTACCTGCCAAATTCCGTTGGTTAATTGACATTGAGGACCAGCTTCTTCTGAAAGCAAGAGAGCGTGCTTATCCGAAAAGACCTACATCAATACCATAATTAAATATTAAAGGCGTAATCACTCGATTCTAAATCAAACGATCGGTTTAGTGATGATAGGCATGCTCCATAGTGAGAGTGCATCATCCTCAAATTGTGAATGCCTGAATGGCCTTAGAGCATGTATAGAAACTAATTCTTTTTTTTTGTTCTGGAAAAGTTGGAAAATTGTTTTTTTAATGAATTAATACAAATATGAACGTTAACACGTGTTGATTCAAGTGAACAAAACTTAATTATCCTTACATAAAATTTTGGATTTGAGTCTTATGAACAAAGAAAGTAAATTTTGAAAGTTTACTCCTATTTATAAGACCGGAGAGAGAGATGTTTCTTGTGTTTTGTAACATTTTTTTGTAGTTTACAACTCAGATGTTCTATAAATGATAGGATGACTCCTGCTAGGTGGATTTGCGATGGAGTTGAGTTTATAAAGAACGAAGATTTTTCTTATGGAATAATGTTATTTTTTTGTTATTATGTAACATGACAATTTTATTAATGTTTGATTCAATCGTAATATAATTATTAGAATACACTTTTTTAAAATACATTTACTTAGTTTTTAATTATTTAATAACACACAATAACTTTTATAAAAATTAATTGATATATAACCAGCCTCTTATTATTAATTGATATTTTACAAATTTTTATATCATAATAAAAAAACATCACCTCTTTTTATAACCTCAAAAAGACCTCTTTATATTTTTGTTCGATCTAGCCCTCAACAGGAATGATATTACTATAATGTAGGATGGTTGATAAAAAAAAAAAAAAAAACTATTATGCAGGATTAACGTTTTAGTTGAATGGTATCACTGTTACTAATTTAAGGATTCGCCTTAGGCAGAAACAATTAGGATGGCAAAAGATGTCAACTCTTGTCGCAATGTCATATGACTCACCAGCACCCACATCCACATCTTACAAAAACTCACCCCCATTTTATAGCATCTGATCTTTACTCTTACTCTGTCGGAAACTAAATTAACCTGAACATCAAAATACCATTTGAGCATGATTATAACCAAGTTTAACTGGCTGTATCAAAATTGAATTTAAGTAGGGTAAGGTACTAGAGTTAATAAATTCAGATGCATTCATCTGTCAATCTGTATGACTCAGTAGTCGCTTAAGTACATTTCTTTTTTACAAATAAAGTTTAACATAGAATTGTCATCAAAATATTTTATCAAATTAATATTCTTTCATATCTTAAAATAGAGATAAAATTGTATCTTGATAACTTGTTGATCATGAGTTCAAATCCAGAAATAGTCTTTTTGCATATGCAAAGGTAAAGTTATGTACAATATCTCCTCCTTACCTTCACATAGCGAGAAGTCTATGCACAATTGAGTATGTAATTTATTTTTAATATTCTTTCGTAACATTTACTTTGCAATTGTCTGTAGTGATGGAATCACTAGGGTCGGCTTAGTGGTGGTAATTGAAATAATATGCATGAAGTTATAGATTTAAATCTCAGTGTGTTATACTAAAAAAAAGTCTGTAGTGATCGTGGAGGAATGGATGTACAGTGTTTTAGTTTAACGGTCAAGAAAAATATTGCTGTGGGACATTACCAACGACGGAGATACCAGGAGACACTTGGGACAGGAAAAAAATAATAATTAAAATTTGCACCCTCTGATTTCTCAACAATACTTCTCATCTTTCTATCTTGCTTAAAAATGCTTCCTTTGGTGGTAGCTCCTTCACAATTTGCTGCCAATCAGGCATACCCTGTAGATGCAGTAGCACTCATTAGTATGTTACTGTCTTACTGAGTGCCAGAGTATAAGAAACAGTATTGCAATCAGATGAGGGGGGGAAAAAAGGAAACCAGGTAGTGAATTTCCTTAATTTAAGTACTCGTCACACAAAGTTTGCCTTAAATCAAACTGTTTGTTAACAGTTCATTGTTGAGAAGTAATATTGATAATAATATCTCTTAATGCAAATTCAGCTAGTTGTGTGAAAAATGTCCCAATTGCTGACAACTTAGACGTAAAATGAATTCAAAATGATGAATTGGTATTATTAGTATTCTTAAATCCAATTCCTTCCGCCTTATGCTTGTCTTTTAGACAGTTCTAAGGGCAGATTGGGCTTGTAAATCAAGTCTAATGAATAATGATGCTCAAAGTTTTTTATGACATCCAGCAAACTAATATGTGACAATTCCACAAGAAAAGAAAAACAACTTTACTTTGAAATGCAACTTACCTTCCCTGATCTTCGAACCCGTCCATCTAAGCGAAGTATTATGTACACGTCTTCACCAAGTGAAACTCCTTCAGACTTCTGCTGATCTCTTATCCACCTAGTTAAGTTAGCATACAACTATTAGCAACTGTTCTCGTTCTCTCTCTTTCTCCACCTTTCTTTACCATGCTCTTAGTTTACATCAATCCACCCTTTGACTATACGCTGATACTAACTTCCCCTCATTTAATGAAGAAATAGATTACAATAGTAGCCAAGATTAGACAAGAAATCAGAGCATATTACCGTTCCCATTCCACTGGTGATACAACCTCAGCCTTGAACCTAATTTCAGATTTCAACTTTGATTTTGCAGTTATGGACTGTGCTCTCTTCTCAAAATCTTCCTAGCAAAGTTTTATGGGTTAGTGTCATCTCATCAAAGAAACAAAAGCTTTGGATGAAGAGCAGGATTGATGAAGGTAGACGATTATATCAATTGTTACCCCAATAGATGGAAGAGCTTCAGCAGCCTTTGGCTTTAGGCCAAAACCTTTTTTCTCTAGTTTTGTTTCCTGACCTTCTCCCCAGATAACAGGAACTAACAGAACACCACGTCTAAGGAGCTCAGTTCGAAATCTCTCTGCTCTTTGCATAGCCAAAGAAACTGTTTCCTTTTTTCCTGCTAATATAACCTAAAACCAAAGCTTCAGTAATAGCATAAGACATTCATGTTGAAAAGGAAAAGAATGAAAGGGAGTAAGGTTACTATTTGAAAAGTTATGTGGTGTGGTAATGAATTATTTATTATAGGTTTTTCTTTTCTATTATTATATTGTACATTTTTTCCTATAAAAGACATAGAACCTCTACACAGAGAGAGATTTATCAAATCATTTAGTAAAATTGAAAGAATTTTGATAAAGCTCCTCCTTCCTCCCTCATGAATGTCCCATGAGTGTATATGACTTTTATTTTGTTTGAGATGTCTTCATATCATAAGGTAATAATCACTTTATATGCAGTATACTTGTGATAAACTGATAATTATCAAAATTAATTACCTCGTGAGTGTGTATGTATATCTGTGTTAGTATATAAAATCATTTATTTGTGATGCACATGTTATGAAGCCCCCCCCCCCCCCAAGGTATGCTTCAAAACCTAATACAGGAGAAATATTTAGTAACCC